>JBBJLR010000133.1:12667899-12677920 GCA_037577145.1 Brachypetersius gabonensis
TCAGAGCTCAGTCTAGATCAAGAACGAGATCAGAGCTCAGTCTAGATCAAGAACGAGATCTGGTAAGAACAAGATCACTCAATCTAGATAGAGAAACTCAATCTAGATAGAGAATTCAACCTAGTAAGAACAAAATGAACATTTCAGTCTTAAGATAGAGAATTCACTCTGGTTAGAACAATATGAAGAATTCAGTGTGGGAAGCAAGATCAAGATCTAAATCTTGTAATAATAGAGAATTCAGTCTGGTAAGAAGATGATCGAGAATTCAGTCTCTTTTAAAAAAAACAAAGCACATCAGAAATCAGTCTGGGAAAAGCAGCACAGCTCTGAATCGGCTAGCTCTTTTAGCCCCCTTAGCTGTTTTAGACACTATAGCTAGTTTAGCCTCTATTAGCGGACTAGCGCCCCAAAACACTCGTTTTCATTTCTCTCCTCCTCTCCAGTCCCGCAGCCTTCTCAGGATGTTCTTACAGCCAGTAGCATCGCTAGCTTGCAAATGAGAGCCTTTAAGCCTTTTTGCTATTCTTTCAGAAGTGCCCTGCAGTCCATCCAAAACATGGCTAAAAACCTATTTAGGGGTCACTGCTTAAACATCAGTGGAGTTGGGTTGAGGCAGCTAACTAACAAATTTAGGAGCTTTTTCCATGCTTCACTCACATAAGCTTTACGTTGTTGCAGTTCACCCTGTTTTTAAATGTAGTTCCATGCTGATTTTAAATGTACTTCATTTAAAAGTAGCATTTTGACAGTATTCTGTTATACTGTGGCTAAAATATAATGTCATACTATTCATAATTAGGTCTGTTTAGGAGTAGCTCAGTCAATGCTATTAAATGTGTAGTTGGGTGCAGTTTATGAGAAATAAACACTTGCCCCTGCTTTGCTTGCTGCCATGTAGTCAGGATGTAAATATGGGTGCATGGTGAGAAAATACTGATGTCTACTTCTTCTCACAATTATGCCATCTCCCTAGCAGACACTATGATCTCCAACAAAAACTCTTGCTGTGCTCTAAACCGCCTGAGAAAAGCTTGCACCATTTTCCTCCATCCTGACTTACACTTCACTGTGATGAGCATTTTCTCTCCCTGTGTCTTTCAGCAAATCTGTACAATCAAAAGTGGACAGCATTTTGGTAAGTTACTGTCATTGTTTGCTTTGTACATACATTTCTGCACATATTGCACATATCTGTGGCATTTCTCTGTTGGCCTATTGATTTTCTTGTCATGCAGTTATGGAGTAGATAAATTACAGGTCACCAAAAGACCTCTAAAAGAGCACTATACAAAAAAAACCACTGGAAATACACCTAGTGATCAAGGTGATGCTGAATTCATCACCTTCTGTTTAATGTAATAATATACTTATATGTAAGTATTGTTTTCACTTTTGAAAATATATTTTTTATATATATATATATATATATATATATGTGTGTGTGTGTGTGTGTGTGTGTGTGTGTGTGTGTGTGTGTGTGTGTGTGTGTGTGTGTTAGATCATAGGGTTGCACATAGTAGTCACCAGATCTGATTTGTAGTTTCAGAGTTCAAATGAGGCTTCTGCAAGTTCAGCAAACCAATAACGAACCTGGTTCTTTTAAGAAGGTTCTAATTCTGGCATGTGTTACAGGCACTCATCAGGCTTTCTTACATCATTTTCTTGTTACGTAAACATCAACCACCTCAAAGAACATTCTGACTGGTGCTTTCTTCATGTCTGACTTATTGCTCTTGACTCAGACAGAAACTGAAGCACACATTTATTTCAGCTTTGTCTGATTTCTGACAGTGATTATTTTTCTATATTTAACAAGCAGAAAGGGAGAATGAATTTAGCAAAACAGAATATTAAGAGTATTAAGAGAGAATTGACTTTGCCACAGTATCAGTCTGGGGCAGCTAGTGTCCTAGTGGTTAGGGAGTTGCCTCTGCAATCAGAAGGCTGTGGGTTCGAATCCCAGGACCACTAGTGACACCACTGAAGTACCCTCAAGCAAGTTATCGTCCCCACACACTGCGCCCCGAGTGCTGCGTTGCTGCCAGCCCACTGTTTCACTTGGTGAATGGGTAAAGTCTGAGTATATCATGCAGTTTAAAGTTCTGCTCTAAGAAGTCTTTTCTGTAGTTACACTATGGATAAACATTCTACATTTGAATGAATTTACCCGTTCAAAGTTTTGATTGTGTGTACTTTAATTCACTTTGAATTATTTTCTGTTGTATTTATTTGTATTTATTTAATGGTTTGTAATGGTGTGTAACCCAAAGACGACATTAATGAGCAAAATCGTACACAACGGTATGGTTTGATCGGTTTGAGAACATATGAACAAACTCACTTTAGTTATAATAGGTCTGTGGGCTACAAAACATGTTCATGAAGTTCTTTGCACAAAGTCACTCTCACATAAAGAGATCACACCAGCTTTATTATTGACAGTGTCAGTCCCTTTTGAAAAGAGCCGTTCAAAGTCTCTGTCCCTTTTATGCAAATAAGTTGTTGCTGGCCACACCCCACCCATCCCATGTTAATGCCGTGTGTTTAAATTTTACACATTAGAATCCATGTCCCTAACACCAGTGAAGGTGTTTCTTTCCTTCCATCCATTCAATCTGTGACAGTGGTTCTAGCCTGTATGGTGACCAGGCTGAAGAAAGGAAGGGAGGGAGGGAGAGATACACATGTTCGACCCCAAGTCGGACCCAGAGCAAGATGAACACAACACTTCATGAGTGACTTGCCTCTGTCTGTAACCATAGCGCTCGGCATCTTATCCGTGCTCGTAAAACCAGCAGACAAAAATGGCGGCTGGTCAACTAATCTCATGGGCGGGGCTTAGACAGATGAGAGGTGGTTCTATGCAAATTTCTTTTGTGTGGCGTCACAATAAGGGAGCAATCCAAACGGCTCATTTTGAAAGGGACTGAAACTGTCAGTAATAAAGCTGGTGTGATCTCTTTATGTGAGAGTGATTTAGTGCAAAGAACTTCATGATCATGTTTTGTAGCCCATAGACCTATTATAACTTGTTTTAAAAAAAAGGTGAGTTTTGCATAATATGTCCCCCTTTAATGTATGGACATTAAAGGGTTAAGGGGGCATCATACATTTCAGAAAGGCCGGGAAAGTGAACCAGGGTAGAACACTTTTTCTCTCATTTCCATTAAATAATGTTGCTACCTGAATTACAGGATTGCAGGTAATTTTCTTTTGGCCGATACGGGTTGTAATAAAAAAATGAATACATTTGTATGAGACAAGTAAGTACACTTGTGCTGAATCTGAATGCTGCTTGTACATTTGTACCAAAATACTGTTATATTTCTGTATGACTAACAATACTAAATATCCAGTTATGTTTTTTCTCTGGAAAGCAGAAAGCACTGTAAAGAATAAGAATTGGAACTGACCATAAAAAAATCATGACCTGTCCGTCCGTCCCCTAATGGGTAATATTTACCTTCCAATCTCACAGGGAAGTGAGATTTAAAACGAAGAGTTAATAGTATTCTCTCATTTTTATTGTTTTGTAAATATTTTTATCCTATGTTCATACAGTTGTATGTGAATATATGGTCACTTTACATGTTTTGTTAATTATCCTTAAAGTTAAAAGTTAATATAACATGTGCATGGAACAAATGTCACATGACACAGATTTACAAATATTATGCACAATTGCCATTTAAATGCTGAGCACACATTGAGAAAAAAAAAAACCCAACTAAAAGCACCCTATTCAGTCAGTCCACTAGTATTGTTTGTTTTGTAAGGTCTCAGAGCATTAGAAAATTAGAAAGATTTTTAAACACTTCCTACTTGTTATCAAGTGTCCTTAAATAACATTAAGAAATTAAAGGACTTAAGTAAAGACGAGACATGGAGAACAAAATAAAAACCTTGTAGACTTGATTGGGATGGAAATGAATACATTCACTCTGCTTTAAATGACCTTCATGAAAGTTTGTGAGGCACAGGAATATGCAGTCTTCTGCATGAGGGTCTCTCAAATGTTGGGTCATGGACCACAATTGAGCAGTGAAACATCCTCTAGTTTGCAAGCCTATACTGAGGGAGGCGGTAGTTCATAGAAAGCCATCAGGAACAGTTCATGCCATAAAATTCTAAAATTGATTATTAATAAGAATTGAATAATCAAGCGTTTTCAAACTACTAACAATATACATACTAACAGAGGCTAATAATGGACAGTTTGATGTCACGGCGTAAGTAAATGTCCTGTTATTTAAAATCTTTGTTGTTTTTATTAGGTATAACCTTCTAACTTGAGCCTTCCCAAAGAGAAAGCCAGTTTATTTGGTGAACGGTGGCTGTTAAACCATTTTTTTATTGTACCTGTTGGGTGAGTTTGGAGCAGTACCGTGATCGTGGAGGAATTTGTTTGCTTTTTTCATTGTGAATCAGGTTTCTCATTTTTCCTCCCAGTGTTAGGCATGTTCTAATTGCTACTCAGTAATCCAACAAATGAGAGCATAATCAGGTTGCACCCTTGTGGTGCCCTTTACACAGACCTATCACTAGTAATCACACTCAATTCTTGAACATAGAAAATGACTCTGTACCTGTGAATAGAGTGCTTTGACTGGCTGAGCAAGCACGATTTACCAGCATTAGAATTATATTTTGATAAATGTAAGGAAATATTTAATGCTTCATGTTTGATGGTATTTGAAATTTTCAGGATGGTAGGAACGGTAACCATTACCGACACGTGATCTGTGTTCCGGATTTTGCTGTTGAATTTGCAAACGTGGCACATAGTTGTCAATGGATATCGATGTCTCCTAAATTAAACATCGGTGGGGTAGGGAAAAAAAAGAAAGTTCAGTAAAAATGTAAGATCCGCGGTGCAGTGTATTTTTTCCTCTAGGTAGTGGAGCATTGGATATTTTGAGCATGATAACCTACTTTCAAATTAAAGCTTAGTAGCTTTTAAGGAAGAAGTAATGGATTGATATCAGAGGATATTTGTGTCACACCCCAGAGGGCTATAATATAATTAATCGATCTTGCACATTTAATAAATCAGAACTGCAATTACAAACAACCTGTAGACATAATGATTATGGCTGAAAGAATTATTCAGCATTATTGATCATGTTGACAACCAAAGGTTATCACATTTTGTTTCAGAATTGTATTGTTCAAAGTGCGGTTGAATAGAGTTGGCTGCCATTTGTTGTTTAGTGGATGTTGGCAAACAGTTTTTTGATGCATCTATCACATTACTTCTATTAGTGATATTATTAGGGAATAAAGACAATTTAAGACTATTTTTATCGCTGAATAGCTATTTGAACATTTGAAAATCATGATCCATTCCTAGTTTGTTTCTCCCTCAGTAAAATCTTATTTGCTTTGCCTCACCTTAGTAATCAGCTTCCAAAATGACCCCAAATCATTAATCCTGTTATTATATTCTTGTATTGTATTCTCCATTAACATCATGTACTGATGGTGTTTTTCTCATGTCTCATTTGAATAATGTCTTTGAGTGTAGCAAGTGTTTGTTCTAATTCATGTCAACTTCTTGTCACTGTTATTTCTCATGCTTTTAAGAACATTTAGTATGATTCTGTAGTCAGTTTAGCATTGTTATTCTTGAATGTACATTGGTGAACTGTTGTTTGTGTCTGAAAGAGGGAGAGGGTAGGGCTGGAAGTTCCAGTTTAAGATTGGGTTGTGTTCCAGTCTTTAGTTCAAAGTGAAACTGATAAAATGAACTGAATGAAAATATTAACAGCTAAAACAGTACACTGGTAATACAGCGTATTCAGCTTTAGCTTTCAATTTTCCATTGATTTCTAGTAGCTGCCAAAATGCATCCAAGTCAGAAATACTTATCTAATTTTAAAGGTATTTAGTATGAATTCAGTTTGGTATGAATCCGACAGAGTCTAAGGGGTTGAATCTAGCAATTTCTGAATTGCTAAACAATTATATTTGGTTTGGTACTGAAGTTATTTTTTCATTTTTTACATCTGTTTTGTATTAACTGTTTTGTATTAACATTATTGAGTCAGGCGTTTTCCGATCGTTCATGGTTCCAGGTGAGCATGGACTGAGCGCCAACAGTTTTTCTGCTCATTGATGCGTTCGTGAGATGTCAAAAAAATATTGAACGCAATATATCTTCTTGCTGTCAATTTTTCCTGAAATACTCTTCTGCCTACTGCGTTGTATCAGCAGGATTTTTAAAACAATAATGTCAATTGTAAGTTTTAACAAAACATTTTCAGTGTAGAACTACAAATCAAGATGTCCAACATGTAATATATATACACAGTAATCCCCCAGTTTTATGTGGATCAGGAGTCGTGGAATCAGTCACTTTTTTTTTTTTTTTAAGAACCAAACTCATAGTTTTACGCGGAAATCCCCACAATAACGTGGAAACTGCAAAGATCCTCGCCTTTTTTTTTTTTTTTTTTTGGTGAACTGAACTGTATTACCAGCCCAGCTGTGACAGTAATACATTGAAAAGTATTAGTTTATTTAGTATTAGTGTGCCCTGTCTAAACATAGAGAGAGTAGGGAGAGGTATTTCAATGTTTCTTTTGTGTACGAGTCTTTGCACACTGTTAATGCTAACCGTGTTTCTCTGTTGCAACGTGTTTTTCCGATATACGCGGGTGATCTTGGAACGTAACCCTCGCGAAAAGCGGGGGATTACTGTATATACAGAAGAAAAAATTATATTACAATGTATTGTTACTGCACATGCTTCAAATTATACCGCCAAATAGATTTTAGGGCATATCGCCCTAGTGTAAGTGTTTTACTCACATTTAGGACTAAAAATCGATGCATGTGAACTTGATATGTGTGCGAATAAAACGAATGAGAAAATTCATCCCAATCAGCACCTGTTTTTGTTTTTGTTTTGTTTTGTTTATTTAACAAAAAGGGTGATAATGACTATGATGTAGTCATTGCACTGAGCAGTAGTTTCTGTTAAAAAAATAAAACAATCAGCACAAAGGATCCAGTTGGCACTGGTGATGCGTGGGTCGGGTTTTTTATGATACAGCAACCTGAACTTTATCCAGTCTGCTGTGTTTTAGTTGTTTCTGTTTTGCTCTGAGGGAGGCAACAAAGTAATGAGAAGCAGCAAAGGAAGGTGAAGACCCTGGTCTCAATACCAGTTCTGCCTCCACTGCTGGTTGGAAGTACAGTGTCAGAAAACATTCCCATGGCTCATATTGACGGACAGCCTAATGTACTTCAGATACTGCAACGGGAAGTACAGAAGCAAGCGGTCAACTCTTTATGGATCAACCCTCACCTTAAAGAAGAGACTGTACGGGCATGCACTGTTCATAGATGCATATATTGAGGGAAAACACATTTCCATTCCTGCTGTGGATTTCTGCCTGAGCTTAAAACCTGGTTACAAAAGCTGCTGAACCTTTGACATCCTTTGTGTCTAAACTCTGGTTCTGGCTTGAGGCCCAGGACAGGTGATTTCCCTGCTCAAACAGACCTGGTTCAACTCACCTGTTAATTGCCAGGTTTAGTGAGTCACTTTCCAGAAGAACTTCTTCTTTTTTTTTTACATAGATGTCAATGCTATTCATACTGTTTACTGTTAGTTCAGCTGTAAATAATTACATGATAATTAAAGGAGACATATTATTTTTTAAAACAAGTTATAATAGGTCTATGGGCTACAAAACATGCTCATGATGTTCTTTGCAAAAAATCACTCTCATATAAAGAGATCTCATTGGCTTTATTATTGACAGTTTCAGTCCCTTTCAAATGGAGCCGTTTGGATTGTTCCCTGATTGTTATGCCATAATAAGGGAATCTGTTGAGGTCTCACCCACTAGATTAGTTGAAGATCCGCCATTTTTGTATGCTGGTTTTACGAGCACGGATAAGATGCTGAGCGCTGTGGCTACAGACAGAGGCAAGTCACTCATGAAGTGTTGTGTTCTATCTTGCTCTGGGTCCGACTATATGGCTGGATAGCGCCTATTGGTAGTACGGGGTGTAACTGGGAGAGTTCTGGCTTGTTGGTAAATAATGCCTTTCTTTAGTACATTTTAATTGCTCTCTTGAAGTACTTTTTTCACTTCTAAATGTTATAACTTAGGAGTCTGTGTGCTTCTTGGTAAAGCCCTGAAAAAGGGTCAAGCCTTGAAAAATCCGTCTATCTGACATGCAAAATAGCCACCCATAGATTGTTTTTGTGCCACATACAGGCCACCTCACAGGGGCAGGTCATTTTCTGAATGAGACTACAGCAAAGTTGAACCTCAGCAAGCACACACTGACTAGCTTCTAAATGGTTTGAATAATTTTGGAGTATGTACTGCCATGAATTTCAGACACTATGTCTTCTTCCACACAAGGCAGGTGACTGTTTGCAAAACTGGGCAGCTTCAGACAAAAAAAGAAAACCTTAGGAACCATTGACTTCTAAACACAAAATATTTGGGAGCCAAATTATTTTTTATGAGCCATAATCTCTGTAAAATATGATAGAAACAAACAAACAAAAAATCACAGCACATTTTGTCTGCAGTCTTACCCCATGTTAAAGAGTGTTAAACCGAAACAAGAAATCACGACATGGACTAAATTGTTTGCCAACACAGTGTTTCTCGTGTAGTTAATGTTTATTTTTCTTATATTTTAGAATGCGCTCTGCAACAGGCTGCCAGGCCGTGCAAATCATTTTAAATGAAACTCAGTCTGTCAACACTGCTCTCTCTAGAGATGTGGCGGTCGCAAACAAGTCGGTTCTTTGACTAAATTTGGCAAAATGAAGAGCTGTTTGGGAGCCAAATGATCTGAATCATCTTAGTGATCTGATCCAAATGATCTGACTCATTAAAAAGAGCTGAAATTCCCATCTCTCAAGCCTCAATATAATCACGTGTTAGCGTAGTAGGAATGGCATCATCGGGTTGAGCGTATCTGCACTTAATTATATTTTTGGTAAATTTATAGCAACATAACTGCTTTCACTTTTACAGGCCTTATTGCTCAATTTTCTTTTTTCCTTGATGGTTCACTTTTGTATTAGTAAGTGATTAATTTCTATTAGTCGGAACCAACAAGCGCCCTCAACCTGCATGCACACATCCCAATCAGTAACATTGAGTGAATGATCCCTGCAGGACGTGTGAATCATCAATAAACGACAAGAACAGCAGACGAACGAACTAGTAGCACATACCATACAAAAATCATTCGATTTAAAAAGCTCAATTTAGCCATTTCAGCTATGCTCCAAACATGGAATGATGACAAAAACACAAGACACATGAATTCCAGTTGAACTTTTTCTCAACTTTTTCATAGCCACAAACCTGAAACATTTCGAACCTCATTTCGAGATCTGAACCACGCAGATCTAAAGTGGCACAAACGGCAAGGTTATTAGTTGCTAATGAGGAGAGAAGATGCGAAAAAACTATAATTGTATATGCAGTGGTTATTGGCAGGTATTTTGTTATTTTGTTAGCCCCTGCATACATAAATAGACGATGTGCATGCACAGCAGGCGTCCAGTCTCCTTCCCATTAAGTAGGGGTGGGCGATATACCGGTAGACACAACATACCGGTAGAAATTTGTCAAACGATAGAGATTTTGGTCTATCGTCTTAATCGCGGTTGAGATCACGTGACGTTGCACGTTAGGTACCATAATTTCCGGACTATAAGCCACACCATCTAAATTTGGGGGAAAATACAGATTGCTCCATATATAAGCCGCACCCGACTATAAGCCGCAAGTGTTTTAATGTTTAATTACCGTATATAAGGGTTCCTGTTACCACGGAGGAGATTGTCAGGACATAGATGACTATTTGGGAACGCGAAGCATCCCATTTATTAACATTTGAGAAACACAATAAATCTTTCAATCAATCAATGTTTCACATCTCTACCATGACGAACAGCTTTCGTGCAGTGCACAAATAAAACAACTGCAGTCATAGTACCGTAGTAGTGCAGTATAACAAAAAACAAAGCTTACAG
>JBBJLR010000133.1:12686901-12697206 GCA_037577145.1 Brachypetersius gabonensis
TCCTAAAATGTGCGCAAACTTGGTCATCAATTACAAGAAACGTTTGACCTCTGTGCTTGCAAACAAAGGTTTTGCCACTTAGTATTATGTCTTGGTGATATGGTGAAGAAGGTTTTTATTGTCAGTTCTACCATGTATACACAGTACATACTAAAAAATTAAACAACGTTCCTCCAGGACCATGGTGCAACACAAGAGCAGAACAGCACAGAACAAAAACGCAAGTGCAAACAGGACAGAACACGAGAGCAACAATGCAACTAAACAAGAGAAGACACCATTCAGTGTCGTTGACAGTGGCTACATTGAGGACAAATACAGTATTTAGACTGGTACTGTATTCTAGCAGCAGAGATGTACAAAAATGCAGAGCATGAATAAATATGATTGTGCAGTTTGTAGCAGCAGCATTATAGAGAATGTTGTTTTTTACAGAACGTGTAATATAAAAGTATAATGTATACAGTGTTTTGGTTGTTGCATATCTTAATTCTTCAAACAAAATCACTTAATCTAAATTAACTTTAAAATAGAAAGCCATTAACATAAGAACGTGGTCTTTAAGCTCTCATTGGCACAACCTGCAAAACAGGCTGTTGCTTGGTGCTGAGGATCGTTTGTTTTTTTTTGTCGGCTAACATTGTTAGTTTATCATTTTAAGCAGGCACTAATTTGTCATTTAAGAAAAGGGAATTGAAAAGAAGACTACATCTTTTTCTGTTATTAGGTTGATGTTTGATGATCATAATATGAAGTAATCGTTTTATGTAGAATGTTAATTATAAAATTGCTGATGACAATCACTTATATTCTTTAATATCTCAGTCTTAGCAAAAGTTTAACCATTTTTACGTGAATGTTGTTTTTTAGGTCCAAAGGAATAGGCAGCTGATGACATCCCCGAGTCCGGTGGCAACAGCAGAGGGAAAGGTTCTACCTGTGAATTTTCAAGTGGTTACACAGCCTGTTAAGCAGTCCCCTAAAACACCTCAGAATGTCCCTGCCAGTCCTGTTGGTGACCGGTTAGCCAGACACAGATATGCCCAGATTCTACCTAAACCCTCTGCCACGAGCGCCATCACCCTTCGATCACCCCCGACACTTCTCATCACTCATAACAGCCCAATTAAAACAGTGATGCCTACTCAGCATGTCAGTTCGGTGAATGTTGTCAAAATGACGGCTATATCGCTGACACCAAACAGTAGCAGTGGCAGCAGCACGCCAACACCATACCGACCTGCTTCAGCTGGTGTCAGTAGCACTCTTTCCCAGGAAGAGCCTAATCAAAACCAGCAATCTCAGAACGGCAGCTTATCCACTCTTCAGGCATCTGGAACTGGAAGAGTTAGCCGCCATGCCACAACCCCAATTCCCTCAGTTTCCTCCACTAGCGAAGTCAAGGTGAAATCTGAAACTGTGAATGACAGTAACTCATCTGCTGGTGCTGAAAAGCAGAGCGCTGCACTAGGGATTAACGCTGGGCAAAAGAATGAGAGGGCCACTAAATATAGGGCTTCCAGTGAACCTTCTCTTCTTGTCAAGGCATCCCCAGTGCCTGAAAGAGTTAGTAGGGCCAAGAGTGACTCTGCAACGCCTCCCAGTACAATCATAGGGGCAGTTGCCCCAGACAGCAATAACAGCAGTGATCGTCAGGAGAGCACTTTGTATTTGACCGTTATGAATCAGAACACTGATTTGGGATTGTCAGCCAATGGTGCAGTCTTTCCCATGGGCCAGTCATCAAAAGATTCTAGTCTTGTCTCAAAAAGTCCTCGAAAGCGTTCTGCTTCTGTTTTGGAGACGCATGCAATCCCAGTTAAGAGGGTGTTCATATCTCAGCAACCTTTGGATGCTATCTGCAATCCAAAACTTGGTCTTGCAATAGCTACAAAGAGGATACAGAGGCCAGGAACTCCTGCAAGACCAGAAAGTGCTCCATGCAAAGTGACACTGAAACAAAGTAACTCCCTTCCAACACAAATCTTGGCACTTTCAGATACTCCCATAGAAATCACCTCTCAAACTATTGTAACTCCTCAGAGCTCTTCACAAGTAGAGCATGAGGACAACCCTGCTGGAATAAACCCGGAAATAGCCTCTTGTAATAGCACAGCAACTGCTCAAGCTTTATTGCAACAAATTGCAAGCCACCAACAAGTCACCACTGCCATTTCACAAGAGGCATCTGCTGTAAGTGAACTGAAAAGCTCGTTACAAGACTACTCTCAACAGATACAGGCTGAACAGAAGCAGGTATCAGCTAGCCATCTGCCACTGATGGCCCAAACATCTGAAGCGTCTGCTCAGTTGAATCTCCAACAAGATATTGTTGACTTTGATGGAGCCCAGGCGAGCATGGACTATTTCCCTTTCAATGATGATGACATGACACAAGACAGCATAGTGGAAGAGTTGGTTCAGATGGAGGAGCAAATGAAGTTGAACAACAGTCTGCAGCCTTATCTTAGTTCTCTTGATATACCTTTACAAGGTCAGTCAGTTGCTCAAAGCACTATCCTTTCCCCCCACCAGAGTGGAACTCAGTTTTACCACTCTGCACACAGTAGCGCCACTCCAGTCCACACTCCTACGCCCACTCCAACTCCAACACCAACTCCGACTCCAACCCCTACCTCTGAAATGTTGCCAGGAGGCCATAGTTTGACCAGAGAGAGTCCTTGTTCTAGAATGGCTCCCATTACTCCAGTGGATGGCATTTTAGGTGGTCGACATACACCTATTAGCACTCCATTGTCCAACTGCAGCAGTAGTGTCCCCCCAAGTCCAGTTGAGTGTCGTAATCCCTTTGCGTTTACTCCCATTAACTCCAACATACCAGGTTACCATGATGGCAGTGTAGTGTCTAGTAGCCCAGTTAAGCCCATGCAGAGGCCCATGGCCACTCACCCAGATAAAGCTAAAATGGACTGGATCAACAACCGATACAACAGCACGTCGAGTTCCCCATCCATTACAAACAGTACTGCTATTGGAATTCTTCCAAGCTACCAGGACCTTGTTGAGGATCATTTCCGTAAACCCCATGCATTTGCTATACCAGGACAGTCTTTTCAGTCTCAGACCAGGCACCAGGATGGACATTTAGGCCGATTAACAACTGTGTCACCTGTTCAACAAGGGCAGCAAACTATAGAAAATAAGCAAGAAAGTTTTGCTGTTCCAGCTCCGTTAGACAATAAAGCGACATCTGGTAATGGAGGTGGAACCTTCAGGTGTCGTAGTGTAAGCCCTGCTGTGCGTCAGCGCAACCTTAGTGGCACTACTGGGCAAACCAACCCTGCGATAAGGTCTGTTGTTTCACCATTCAATTCCCCCTTGACATCTGAAGTTCTTAGCATTCTTTCCAACAGCCAGGCCGTGGTAACTGCCAACAGGAGCCAGTCAGTACCACTAAGTATCATGATGCAGTCTGAGATGTTGCCAATCAGCCACCAGGGTCAGCAGAACAACAGTGCGAAGATCACCAGTGTGCTCCTAAGCAAGATGGAAGCAGATGGGGATGACACAGTGCGTGGCTTAGGTGTCAATAACATGCCCTCCAACTACACAGCCAGGATGAACCTCACACAGATTCTGGAAACTACACAGGCTTTTCCTGGAGGCACAAACCATCAGACACAGCCACTGCCTGTCTGTTCAAGTCCTTTACCATATGACTTCCAGAAGCCTGGTTTCCTTATAAGCACCGGGGGTGAACAGATAACTTTTTCCAGTGATGGCCAAGCACAGTCAGGCTCTGGGCTGCAGCAGCAAGAGCAACAGCTCCAGCTACAGGATCAACAGTTGGAACTACAGGATCAGCAACTGCTGGAAGATCAACAGTTCCAGGACCAGCAACTGGAATTGCAGGATCAGCAGTTGCACCTCCAGGACCAGCAGCTGGAATTACAAGACCAACAGTTGCAACTGCAAGACCAACAGCAGCTACAAGATGATCCAAACCTCAGCCAACAGCAACTGTTGCCTCAAACCTCACAACAAGATGAGGAGCAGCAGCAGCAGGAGCAACTGGACTTCAACAGCACTGTCAAGGATCTCTTGGGGGAGGATGGACTAAATCCCAGCTCACAACTTGTTGGGCAGGTGGCCTCAGAACTCAGTGCAGTTGCGTCAGACTTCTCCAGTGAAATCCGTTTGACATCTGATCTTTCTGGTAGCATCAATGACCTGAACACTTTAGACCCAAATCTTCTGTTTGACCCAAGTCAGCAACAGGACCAATATGAAGACACGACACTGGAAGAGCTGAAAAACGACCCATTATTTCAGCAGATATGCAGTGACACTGTGAATTCTGCTGGATTTGACTGGTTGGAGAACAAAGACCAGCCAACAGTGGAAATGTTGGGTTAAGTAGTGTTTCCTGTTCTTTTACTGTCATGATTCTTGCTGTGTGCCACTATTTATGTTTTCTGTTCATTGTTTGTTTTTGTTTTAAGACTATCTCTTTTATATACTTTCAAAATGTGATTAAGGTTTGTCACTGCAGCAGCTGGACACACCAGTCAGTCCAGAGAGAAGTGCCAGCCTGACCTGAAGTGATCTTTTACAGGCTTGCGCTTTTTTGTTGTTGTTGTTCCTGTCCATCCAAGTCTCATCTTCCCATGGCTAAATTTGAGGGTTTTTAGGGAATTTGAATTTATATACTTTATTCCAAGGTCAGTACATTCCTTTATCACATAAATACAACTACACATGACACACTTGACTGTGTCTACAATTCTGATCTTAAATATATTACACTCCCATACATCAGCCATTGATGTGGAACCGAATGCAATACTTTAGTAATGGAAAACTGAGCTTTGATAACTGTCTTGCAAAGGCAAGGAGCAGCGGTGCATTGCTTCATTTGCCCTTGCAAGTATGTTGGCGAGTCATATTGCTAAGTTTACTTCATTTTTATTGTCATGAAAAAAGTTAGTCATTACTTCATATCTTAACTAAATTGTCCGTCAAATTAACATAAACTTTTAGGTGCTAATAGGTGCTGAGTAAAAGTAACTGGCATCTGCCAAATCACTTTTTGGTCATTGTTGTGTTTTGCCTAATAAAAGGTAAGTTAGCATATTTAATAATAGACATACTACTCGTACTGTTAAATTAACAAATGATGGCGAAGAGTCAATTCTTTTGATATATCTACACTGTTTTGAAAAAAGTGAATATTACAAGAGGGGGTTTGGTCTGCCTTATTTCCAAAGTCCAAGGCCTTATGTCATCTTTAGAAAGGCTTTAATGAATGGAATTTGAGGATTTTGAAAAATCTTTGCTGCACTTCAGAAAAAGCTTGGCTGATTGTCAGTGTGAATTATCATTTTGATTTTCAAACACATCCCCTTGAATAATGCTTGCAAACTGTTGTATCCATCATTTTTGCCATGCCATGTAGCTATTTTACACATTCTAAATGTTAATGGCTTACAAGATGAACATAGACAGAGGTAGAACGGTATGGTAGATGGGTAGATATTCTGACTAAGGCTATGACTTGTGATCAAAAGTCCAACCCAGTTTTGTCGTCGGTGAGTTTCAGCCTTAAATCCGTACCAAAGAGAAGCTGTTGAAGAACAATAAGTGATTGAGATCTGTTACATCCATCTCCAGGTGACCATCATCACTAGAGGGATCTGGTTGGACTCATTGGTGAATTGAACAGGGTTTTATGGTTATTGAGTTCCTGGTGGGCTAATATTTGTGTATAGTATGTAAATGGCAAACGTATGTGATGTACAGTTAATTATGGATGGAAGCATGTTGTCCAACTTCATTACTTAATGGATTCATAGAAACTTGGCTATTCGTAGTCATTATATTAACACCATATTTGTTAAAAAAAAAAAAAGAAGATAGTCATGATTTTAAAATTCCATTTTATTAATACAATGTATGGTGATGATTTTTAGATAGATCTGAGTGCCCTTGAGGGGGGAAAAAAAGAAATCATATTGAATCTATAGCCAGCACGATATGCTGTGTGTTATGTTTTTGGCTTTATGTGTTGTGCAAGTAATGCTGTCCGTTTGGTCTCTAGCTTGCTGATGTGCCATTTTCCTTAAAAGAGTATATTGGTCTCTGCTTTTGCAGATGTGATGTGTACATTGAGAGAGGAATAAATAGCATGGTTTATATAAAAAAAAGATGACTAATGATATATAAAATGTTCATTTTATTGTGACAGTCAAATGTATTGCGCAGAGAACCTCAGAGTGGCAGGCACTGGAAATTCAATGGTTCATGGTTCAGCAAACTTTGGAAGTTCACTTTATTGCACTAAAAAGTTTCCTTTTTTGTAAACCATGGCTTTGTCAGAGATTTAAAGGACAAAATGGAACAATTGAAGCTGGCAAAAGCAGATTTTTTTCAAAGGTAAAATACAAAAGGGGAATTACATGTGACATGTCAGAAAATTACAATGAATTATTGCCTTGTGTAGCAATGTGCACTAATCTCAATGAGATATGCATTTTACTCATTCTCATCCATGAGAATAAGAAAAATAAAAGCAAACAAAATTTAAGATAACATTATCAAAAGTGATTAAAAAGAGAACATGCTTCACTATGTTATTCAATGATTGTATGTGCGCATGTATGTTGAACTATCTATTGTAGTATACTTTGTGACCACTCCCTCGGCCAAAATTGAGGGCTGGTTGTGTTGACCAGATAGAAAAGAGAAAAAAAATGTAGTCCTTTGGAATTAAAGCTATATGTGTGATGTTTGCTAAGTTAATATTGTTCTGTATGTTTTAGTTCATGAATACGTTCTCTTTTTTTAGTACATTCATCTTTTGTTGTGCTTTTTTTCTTTTATTTTTTACCAAAAAAAATGCCTTTGTGAAGAAAACTGTAAATATTTTTTTCTATGTTCCGGCATTTATTGAGGCACTGATTATTTACTTTTTTATTTTAAGAAGGAAAGATCTAATCCTTTTTTGATACACAGAAGATTCATCAAACAGTAAGTCCAATGCTGTATTTCAGACTGGTCTGGTAGAGAAAATTGTGTTTATTCTTTCTGTCTATTTGAAACAGTAGAATTGAACCCTTCTCTGTGCTGTTGTCTGGTGTACTGCTCAATGTACAGTAGCTTGTTAATATTGCAGAAGCGTTTTAGCGATGTTTTTCTTTTTCTTTTTTTTTTCAATGGAAAGTACTCACAGGTGAGATTTTTTTAAGTGGTTTTAAAAGCCAATAAACATTTTTAAATAATAAGTGTGTTTCTCCTGTTTTGGTGTTAAAGCAGCACATGTTTATTGTTGTCACTTTAACATTTGAATGGTTTTATTATTATTATTATTTCTTTTTTGTAAAGGCACCTTTCAAGGCATGCAAGAATGTCTTACAGACCAGAGCATCAAATTAATAATACTTAATTAGTATAAGAAAAACAACGGCTTCTGCTGCATAATGTACATAACAACATGTACACAAACTGTCAGGTATTATATATCAGTGACCAGATTAAAGTAGTTCTCCTTTTTTATGTTTCACTACTTCAGAAACGTATTGCCTTACTCCCTAGTTGCCTATTGCCTTATCAATTCACTATTAACTATTAGTAGTAATAGTTTTAAGAGTAAAAAGAGTTTCTTGTATTTTAATGTTTTGGATGAAAATACGCCATTTGTTATCAGGTTATCTTGTGTAAGCATGGGGTTTCTGTGCAGGTCTGTTTGCCCGGAGTAGAAAGGCCTCAGGCCAGAGGTTTGCAGGGACAGTATCTGATTCTTCATCAAAGTGCTTTAACTAGGATTATCTAACGGTACAGCAGCTTTGAAGAACATAGAGAGAGAAGAAAGTGAACAGCAAGGGGGATAATCTAACATCTGCAGAG
This sequence comes from Brachypetersius gabonensis, assembly GCA_037577145.1. Lineage (NCBI taxonomy): Eukaryota > Metazoa > Chordata > Actinopteri > Characiformes > Alestidae > Brachypetersius > Brachypetersius gabonensis. Next base: position 12,694,765 of record JBBJLR010000133.1, read on the forward strand.
CAAGTTAATAACATGATCAAGCACTCTACAGGGGAGCACGAACACACTAAAAAAACACACACTGAGCAACACAGACTGTGGTGATACTCCCAGAATTCATAAAATGTGCTGATTACATTAAATACATGGGCAATGCTAGGCTATTTGTCACGCTGAATGACTTCTGTTGTCTACAAATTATGCCCTGTAATGATCAGTACACTGTGGTTAATTATTCAGTACAAAATCCGCATTGATAACAAATCATGGTGTTTTCACTCCAGGAATACTTCTTTGTCCTTTGGGGGACTCATTTGATTACATTGTGAGCACATTTGCTCAAATGGCTGTGAGAGAATGAGTCACTGATGCTGCTTGCTGTGTTCTGCTGTTCTGTTCTTCTGCTGTAAAATTTGCGATTGGTCGATTTTTTATGGACAAGCGGGATACAAAACAAACAAAAACATAATATTTACAGAAACCCTGGTAATGACAAAATGATGTGTTATCGGGGGCTGAATTGGCCTTGACTCAGCCCCACACATAGGTGTACACTCTTCTGTGTTATCAGGGGACACTGAGCCTCGCACATCTTCAGCTATGTGTATATTTTAACACTTCTCATTCCTAATAATTCAAACAATGACTAAAACATTTCTTGTGGCCATCTTGGCTCCCAGATGGCCACAAATTATAAATGAATAAACTATAAATAAATAATAAAATATATCCAGGAAATTGATTTTTTGGAGAGCGAGGGAGCAAAGCAGCGAGAGAGAGAGAGAGGGAGAGAGAGAAAGAGAGAGAGAGAGAGCTCAAGTGAGTGAGGAGAATCCCCTGTCTGCATAAATTTCCCCCCCTGCCCCATCGACAACAAAATTCGATTCATCTCCACATACACACACACACACGTGCACTCATGGCAACCCACAGCGCAAATCTCAGTTTAACTCTTGTGTGTACTAATATATCTATGCTGTCATAGCAAAGCCTTGTATTATTATTATTATACATGATGTACGTTTTTACATCACAGTGAAGATAAAATAAGCCTCAACGTAGCCATGCCAGTTCATACATAAATATACAGCATTAAAGACACACGAAATCCACAAATCTGACGAATTATCACTTCTTTGCTTGCTACATTTTTAACCAAAGTGATTCAACACCATTACACATACTTGCCAGCTAATCTTAATTAATAACATAATTAGCCTAATTAGATGGATTGTGATCTTAATTAGTAAAGTAACAACTGCTTCCACACTGATGAGATGCTGCAGTTAAATGCTAGCGGGAGGACATATGCAATCTCTTACTGAATGGAAAGCAGCACAGTGTCATTGGTATATTCAGTGGGATTCCTTTACTGGTGTGAAAGCTAACATGACAGAGAACTAAGAATGAAACAGTAATGTATGTAGTGTAATAGTACTTTACCTGGTGGAGCATCAGTTGGTGTTTGACTCACAGATTAAATCACTGAGAAAGTCAGAGAAAATAGACGTGGAGGTTGAAAAACTCATATGCCCTCATATAGCTACAGAAAGCTTTACAATTATTGGGAATGTATTAATTTGACTTCAAACTTTTGTCGTGATACACCAGAGGCTGTACATGAACACACCTAAGGCTGAAAGAGAGAGAGAGAGAGAGTGACAGAGAGACAGAGAGAAAGAGAGAGAGACAGACCGACAGACAGAGAGAGAGAGAGTGAGTTAGAGAGTGACAGAGAGAGATACAGTACGTGTGAGAAAAGAGCATCACAGGTGCATTCAGTTCCAAACTGCCCAGTGACTCAACACTCGACATAAATCTCCACTCAGTTACACAAACGGTCTGACAGAGATATTCACAAGTCCAAGTCAAGTCTCAAGTCTTTGTGCTCGAGTCCAAGTCAAGTCTCAAGTCTTTGAGTGGCAACGTTTACAAATGCCGACTCTAAATGTGGGATTTTTGAGCTGTAAAAGTTGAGATCTGAACGTTTAGAAGATATGCTAATTGGCCACGCCCCATGACTCCACTTGGCTGTTACTTAGCAGGGGGCGGGACTGCATGCTGTGATATGATCTCACCAACATGGAGGATTTGCCATAAAAGACCTTAAATCTAAATGTTAAATATAAAAAATATATCTTGCACTCTAAATGTGAAACTTTACTCACATTTATGCGGGGCTCTGTAACACCTTTCCTACGACCCTTCGAAAACCATTATTAGCTGAAAACCGTTCATCGAGAAAGAGTGCGAGATATTAATAAATAATTCAATGAAATCAACATTGTTTACGAGTTATGACTCATGAGTCACAGCACCCAAGTCTGAGTCAAGTCTCAAGCCATTAAGGGCAAGTCTCAAGTCAGGTCACAAGTGGCCTAGTGGTTAGTGGTTAAGGCATTCGCCCTGTGATCAGAAAGTCCAGGTTCGATTCCCAGGACCGCTAGGCACCTCTGAGGTACC
>JBBJLR010000133.1:12706224-12745732 GCA_037577145.1 Brachypetersius gabonensis
ACACACACACACACACACACATACACACAAAACTGCTGGGTATGAGGTAGCATCATCATTGAATAAAATACAATAAAATTAAAATTGAAAAATGAAATGAAATACAATACAGGAGTATAAAAATACTGGTTGCTGAAGTGATGAGATTTCGTGATTAAAGGAAAAGTGTGATTTAGAATGTAATGACACTGCGGCCCTGTGGCAGTGGTCAGTTGGGTTAAGTGACGTCACTAGGAGGTTGGGGGAGGGCGTGAGCCGTGGACGAGTTGAGCAGAGGGGCTACTTCATTAGGAAAGTGAGCTCGGAGTGGACATGTCGTCCTCAGGACCCTGCTGCTGACAGACAATGTCAGAAAAGTACAGATAAATGGAGGTCTTGGGGTGGAGGACGAGCCAGCAGTTGCTGGGTCTGGTGTGGATTCTGTTCTTCCCAGGTAAGAGAGACCGCATTCTCTTCTGTTTACTGGCTTTCTGGAGGGTGGACCACTGGATATCTCGGACACGAGGGGGGCTATACAACAGGAAAACAGCTCAATGAGGAATTGAGACATTTATTGCTAGAATGATCAAACCTGTTTGGCTCTAATCTGTAGAGAGATGTGTTTGGAGACTGCACGTGTGGAAGGAGGCAGACAGACTCGACACCGTGGTGGTGAAGCTGCTGCAACCTCTCCTTAGAAAACCTGTATTTCTTGAGACCTTTCCGAACGTGGAAACGTTTAACATGACGTTTTCCCTTCAGGACATCTGAAGTTTCTTTATCGAAAGTCGAGTTTGATGCTGTAAGCAGTAACAGCGTTGCAAACCCCCCTGGAGTCTCCACTCTGCAACTGACCGTGACTAAACGGATTAAACCCTTTATAGGCTTATCTCAGCATGTCCAAACTTAGAGTTCAGGAGAAAAAAACTCTTCATTAAAGTTACCCCGATTTTCTGGTGTCCCAGAAGACTAATACAGACACAGTGATGAGTTTTATACTGTTATAGTTTTATTCCATATTACAACTAGAAAACTCCGTGCTGCAGTTGTTTACTGAATCAGAAAACTTTACTGATGCCAGAGGAAACAAGAAACAAAACATAAATAAAGTCAGTAAAAATACACGATAAAATACACTATGCTATGTAAACAAATACTGAGTATTAATACTATAGATAAGTAACACAGTTAGGTAAACTCTAATGACACAGATGGTAGTTAGCTGTATGTCACTGCATTTAGTATAGATAAGAAGTATATAAGTACATATTGGCTTTAGTATAATGAAGTATTTGATTACCTCCCCTCACATTTCTAACTGTTTCTTATTCTTTTCTGCTGTATTTTCTCTCCTATCCTGTCCTGCAGCTGTTTTGGGTTTTAGTGAGCTGTCTTTTGTCACTGAACCCAGTGACAAGTTGGTGTCTCACAATGACCGTGTAGTGTTGGACTGTCTGGTCCAAGGAGAGCCGCCCGTGGACATCAGATGGCAGAGGAACGGGGCTAAACTCGTAGAGAGTAACCGTATCCGCTTCTTGCCCAACGGATCTCTGTCTCTCTCGTTTGTAAGGAGAGGAGAGCAATCAGACGAAGGCTTCTATCAGTGCCTCGCTCGCAACAAATATGGAGCCATCCTCAGCCAAAGAGCTCGTCTAACAATCTCAAGTGAGTATGAGAAGAGAATTTATGATGAAGATATCCAGGCCTGTTTCTGTACACTCTTTCAGTCTGTGCTTCTGTATTGGCACCATCAACAGATTGTACTGTCACTGAGCAATGAGAGAGGCAGGACTATCATTCTATGTTTTGGCCTCATAATATAGCTGCTTTAATGGCCTTCTTATCTTAAATGTTGCATTTTAGGTTCATCTGTCATTCCAAGACATTCTGCCTCTGGACAAATGTGCAAACTGTTATTAGGCTGTAACACTATAGTGTCTGCAGGGGAAAAAAATGCTTCAGCCTCTCTAAAACTCTCTTTAATATATGTCTTCCTTTAAGGAGATAAAGCGATACATTTTATAATGTCGGTTTATTTGACAGCATTTTTCTAAAAAGTTCAATTTGTTAAAACAGTTTTAATGGTGACTTGTTTTATTGATTTAAAGTGGTGTAAGCTTTTATGTAATCAGTTTTAAGGGCTGTTAAACCTTTGCAGTGTTTATTAGCTTGTTTTAAAAGGATAGTTAAGGCAGAGTGGGTAGTCTATCTGGAGCATCATAAAGATTTTAGTTACCTGAGAAAGAACAAGGAAGAGAAACAAGTCACACGCACACACTTTCATGCCCTGTAGCTGCATGCATTTGCATGCAGTTGTGTTAGGTTTTGCAGGGGTATTGTGGAGGCCACTGCCTTCCACACTGTTGTTTTCTGGTTGGCTACACATAGGAATCTCTAAAAGGCCATTCTCTCTGGCCTCCTTTGTCCTTGTGGCCCTGGCCATCCCCTAAAAGAAAAGAGCGCTGCTCTAGGGACATTTGTTTGGCCACCAATCTGCGGACAGAGTGCAGCTGTGCCTATTCAGCCAGGCCACCAATGGCCTTGACAAAGAGACAGAAAGCAGCTCAGCGTAATTTGGAGAATATTACATGTAAACAGTGCAGAGAGCGTAATAGCAAGATACACTCACAGTTTAAATCAACAAGATATATGCTAAATGTTTTTGTTGCATGGGTAAAACATCGTATTGAGAATTCCTCAGTATAAAATTACATCTGTGCTACTATTTTATGTTGTGTTGTAGTTTTACAGTCAGTTAAACAGGTCTCATCTCATGCAAGGTTTCAGGTTGATGTTATATTGTTATTTCTATTATTCATTTAGATTCATTTACATATTGGAATTGTGGCATGTAGTTTATTGATTGGTGATTTAGATGATACACAGATCCCAAAATTAAGAAGCACAAGTCACTGCAGGCCTTCAAGAATCCAATTGCTGATTTCTTCTTCAAGTTACATTTTGTTAGATGAAAGTAAAGAACTACACACACCAGTACCTACAGCATCCAACGGGTTAAAAACTTTGTGTAGCCTAGGCAACCTCAAGTTGGTTCAGTTTTTGGGGGATGGGGCTGGTCTGTTGGTCAGCTTTATTCCCAGTCTGTTCAAGGACCCATGGGAGAGGCCTAGAGGTCAGCAGGGTTGTGGGACTGGCTTTGTCCCGATTCAGGGTGATGGCCAGCGGGCTCCCACAATGACCTGGCCTGCCTGCTGCCTGGATTCAACCTGATTGGTGCACTAATGTGGTTCACAAAGTCTATTCTTTTTCGTAACAGTCTTAGTACAATATTGCTCTCAGTAAGTTTGGTTTTAAGGTTTAGGGATACGTTTTCAGGTACATTTGTGGCTTCCTTTAGTTTCACAAAGCTGGGTACACCTCATAACTGGTCAGGTCCCTCTCACACACCACTTTTTACTGAACCCCAAAACCACCACAAAGTCTTTACTTACTACCTAGAAACTCAAACATCAATCGGCCTTGTAGTGTAGCTCCACACATGTAGTTAGTCCACTGTCTCTTGCTATGGGACAGTTAAATCTGTATATTAGTGAAATGCTTTATTATTCATTTTGAACCATCTAGAGAGAATATGATATTCAAAGATTACAAAATGATAAAAGGTACACTTTTTTACAGTGAAATTTAACAAAAATGTGCTTAAATAGAAATTCTGATTATTCTGAATGCGTTCGATTAGGGGCTCTCCCAGTTTTGACTGAAATTGAGTGGACAGACGGGCTCAGGTGACCCCTGACCTTTGGCAGGAAACCTTTGTCCTGTTTGACCGAGGCATTGATCCTCCTTTTATATCCTGACCAACCTCACAGAACTGGCCGGCTAGTAGACACACACACACACATACACACACACATACACACAAACACACATTTGCACAAGAAAGCCTGCTAAAAGAGGCCTGATTTAAGATTGGGGTGTTCTCTTATTATATAAAGCTTCTGTTCATATTTTGATTAATTTCATTTACTTGTATTTCGTACATCTTATGCAACAGCAAAGAAGGACTATCCAAAAAGGCCTATCCAAAATTAGTATATAGAAATATGAGAGTCAGTTTAAAACTGTCCAAGGCGTATTATTTACCGTTTTAGCCGCAATGTACCAGAATAACAACTTTGGCAATATTTGTTTTTTGTTAATGTAATGAACATAATTTCAGTTTCAGGTAACACCCAGGTTCAAGTGGTGTGTTAAATGTGTTGTTCTGAACTGGACTCCAAGGCTAGACTTTGGCTCCTGGATGCATGTATTCAGTCCTTTGAAGATTTTAAGACTAGCTACCGCATTCTTCTCTGTGTTAGCAGCAACAGCTGTGTAACTAGAACAGCTAATCCTGAGCAAGGATAAAATCTCTTTTAGCACAATACTGAGAGCTCTTGTGTCCATAGAATAACAAAAATGATCCCCCCCAGGAATCCCAAGCATCAAAGAAATCTAATCAAGATGGCTACTTGAGGAGTTGCGTAGACTTTTGACTCATTGAACCTTGCACAGGTCAAGTTAATTACGGAGGTAAAGGCTAGTTCATTTCTTGGTGTGGTGCCCCATATGGAGAGAGAGCTACCGGCCGTATTTGAATATCACTTAGCTGTAATTAAGCTGCATGTGTAAATAAAGGCCCTGTTAAGTTGCTGCCTTCACCCAGCTGGATTTACATGGGGGATTTTTATGAGCAGAGGAACATCCATTGATTTCCTTTAACACCTAAAGAGGAGTAAGAGAGAGAGAAAGAGATGCACATGAAGAGAGATGAAGGTTTGGAAGCCAATGGACTGTTAGTGTATCGTTGTTTAAACCTCTCATGTTACGGTGTTTAGTTGTAAAATACTGCTTTGGATAATGAGATCCTGTTACCCAAGGCTGCTTTAGCAAGAATCGACTCTGCCATTGAAAAGGGCAATTCATTTCAGCCAGTATTTTGAATGAATCGACTCTCTGAGGGATTAAGGCAATTATTGATTAGCAGATGATATATGAATGACCATCTTTCACTGTCATTGACTCATTGATCCACTGATCAGAGCAGCTACTGAGCAGTATTGGATACCATGCTTGGTGTATAATGTTTCAGAAATTTTGAAAGAGAAGGGCTGCACGATGTGGACACAAGATGAGTACTGTGATCTACAACATATTAAAGGGCCCATATCACTTTTCTATGTTGTGGTAACAGTTAACAAACAATGTATTGTGCAACCCTAGAAAACAGATTTGTGTAATACAGGTGTAATGACGTGTTTGATTGCACAAATTGTCAGCTGGTTACAAAATCTTTAATAGTTAAGGTAAGAAGAACCAATTGCACAAACCTTTTCAGTAAATAATGGATCTCTCTCTCTCTCTCTCTCTCTCTCTCTCTCTCTACCTTACACCCACTCTCTCTTTCTCTACACCCTCCCTTTCTCTCTTTTTCTGTTTTTGTTCCAGGTGTCTCATCTTTTGTGACCCAGCCCTCTTCTGTGGTAGTTACTGAGGGCTCTGTTGCTAGATTTGCCTGCAGTGTCAATGCCAGACCACCAGCCATTATAACATGGGAATTCAACCAAAGAGCTCTGCCCCTGGAGACAGAAAGGTACACACACTCACTTCGGCAGTGGAAATAATCAGATCTAAACAAATGTATGGGTTGTAAAATAGCATACAGCCAACACATTTCAACAGAGAAGACTTAAGATGAGCGGAGAATGGTTAAACACATGATTTTGAATGTATTTTTGTTGTTATATTTCCAGAATCACAGTTTTACCAAATGGAGTGTTGCAGATTCATGAGGTTAAACCAGAGGATGCTGGAGTTTACTGCTGTGTGGCCACTAACATTGCCAGTCGACTGAGAAGCAGAGAGGCCACGCTTACAGTTAGCCCAGGTGAGTGTGTGTGTGTGTGTGTTTGAAATGTGAGTCAGACTAGATCTGCAGGTGTAAAATAAATGGCTATGGGACAGGGCTATCTGGTGATTGTTAAAGTAAAGGAAGAGAATTGCCATTGTGCACATACAGTACTGACAGTAAAATAACTCTGTCCTCTCTAGCACCTGGAGTCAGACCACTAATGAAGCCGAAGATCATTGCAGGTCCTCAGAACATCAGTGCCAGCCTGCACCAGACTGTCGTTTTGGAGTGTGTAGCAGAGGGTAACCCTCGACCTCTAGTGTCCTGGAGCAGAGCTGATTCCAAACCTATAGATGTGTTTGGTGCCAGAGTGCTGGGGAACGGAAACCTGGTTATTTCCAGTGTAAAAACTCAACACAGTGGAGTTTACTTGTGCAGAGCAACAACACCACGCACAAGGAATTATACCATCGCTGCTGCTAATGTCACCGTGCTTGGTAAGTAGATTTATTTTTCAAAAATATCACTTTCTACGGAGCACAAGGACTAGTGTTACTGATGACGTTTAATATTCAGCTATTTATTTTAGGTTTTATTGGTCAGGAACTACTTTGATTACTGCTGTTATTCCCTTTTAGAACTGATGCGTAAGTTATTTAGTAATGATAGTGAGGAACTGAAGCGTGGCCTGACATATGGCTTAACACATACATACACATACACTCAGTACATAAGAGTAGTTTTAATTGAACACTATAGACTTGTGTCTGTTCTGGTGAAGCACATGGATGCCTCCTGTGTAGTGTTGTTAACTTCACTCTGAGTCTGACTGTGTCTTCTTACAGTGCCCCCAACTTTGGTGGAGAAGCCGGAGAGTCAGACACGCCCCAGAGCAGGAACAGCACGATTCAGCTGCCAGGCAGAGGGAGTGCCTTTACCCCAGATCACCTGGCTAAAGAATGGGGAGCCCATACACTCTAATGGCAGGATTAAGATGTACAGCAGGTAGGTATTCTAGATTCAGGTGTAAAGTCTGGCTTCTCTGACCTTCAGGACCACTAGTACAGTAGTAAGAGTGTTATGAAAGAGTTGTAAGTAGGTGCACCAAATACTTATTGAATTGTATATTATGTATATTGACGTTGAAAGGGAATTACAGATATTTAGTTTGAATATTTAACCTGTAATTGCAATTTTGATGGTATAAATTATTGGCTCGCAAGGTTTGGATTAACTGACTCACAAATTTATAAGTGTTATGCTTGCTACTGGCAGCACATAGAATCTGTTGCTCTTGCAGGATTATTTTTTTAATCAGACAAAAAAAAGACTGGAGTCCAGTTCAGACAAAGATAAACGGGTTAGAGATCCGGCTTGATTATAAAGATAAGAAAATCAGGAGGCGGGAAATAAACCATAGACAGGATGGCGTGCACTGCTCAGGTAAAGGAATCCTCCTGGTATGGCACAACAGGCGTACTAGGTGTTGTCTTCACGGCTGGAAAGTGGAGATGAAGACACGAACAAACATAAAGGCAGTTTATGAACAGACGGAGGACTCTGGGTCGAGCTGGGCTTAAGTAGGGAAGTTGGCTAAGGTAATAATCATGGAAGTGTGCAAAACCAGAACGAAAGCAATGCTGGACAGAGCCCAAGCTCAGTTTTCCAGAAGCCGGGAAGGCCAGATGTATGTCACATGATACCCTGCTGTGACAATGAGACATAAACATACATTTTGAGTTTCTGTGTTTCTAAAGCTGGGCAGGCGTTAGGGAAAGCTCAAATTTGCTCTGAACCCTTGGGTTTCCCTAAAGTACTCATTGTTAAAAAAAATAGTAGGAATGATCCATGGGAGCCCTGACTGATAGGAATCTCAATAACCAAACTGAAAAATTGTACCTGTTCTATAAGCTTTACTTCTCTTTCAGTAAACTAGTGATAACCCAGATCATTCCTGAGGACGATGCCATCTACCAGTGCCAGGCTGAAAACTCTGAGGGCTCAGTTCTGTCTATGGCGCGACTGATTGTGGTGATGTCTGAGGATCGGCCCAGTGCACCCCGAAATGTCCACGCTGAGACCATCTCCAGCTCAGCCATCTTGTTGGCCTGGGAGAGGCCTCAGTACAACGCAGAGAAGGTCATCGCTTACTCCGTGCACTACACGAAGGCAGAAGGTAACTTTAAAAAGTTTTAAACTTTTAAAAGTTGATTCAACTCATCCACTGGGCATCAAAAATACTCTCTGTATTAGTGCTGATGATATATAGTGAATGCTGGTATTTTATAATATTATCCCATGTCTTTCAGTGTATCAAATGGATTTGTGATCATTAATATGACACTATTAGCCTTTTTACCAGATTTCACTGTCATTTGAAACACTCATTTGGAACTGTGATGTTTATGATACTCACATATTTAGAGCGCTGAATATTGTAGTTTTCTGTGACACCAACATTGCAAGCACCAAATTCCGGATTATAACCAACACATGATTTTGTGCAGCCACAGCAAGATTTTTGTACAGAATAGGGCGAAGAGAACAACAAATAAACACTAGAACTGTATTAAGTGCCACATTGTAAAGAAGACCTTTGGTTAGGAAATCCTAGAGATGTGAAACCCAGTGTTGTTCAGCATTAGCCAGCTGTTGTTGCCATACAACAGCGAGGTCAGGGCAGGAGAAGGGGGCAGGCCAGCTTTTGTCCACTTTCAGAGACACAGCTCCAGTTACTCTTAAAGGCACAGGACACACTTTTAAGTTTGTCTTAAAGTTCTCACCCAAATAAAATTTATCTTTTTAAACTCTACCACAGTGATGAGGCTGCTTTCCACAGAAAGACATATGACATACAGGTACAAAGGATCTTTGTACCTTGTGGAAAGGCAGTGTCTTACTGTTCTGGAGTTTCTCTACATCCCTGAGAACATTAAACCCTTATAAAGTCTCAGAACTTCTTAAGACTGAGTAATGTTATCTGTGTCTATTTAAGAATTAAGAATGATGTCTGTTCCAGTTGATGATTTGTTGTAAAGTTCTGACATATTAGTTCTTCATGGCTGATAAACTGCTATCTAGACAGTTCATTGCGCAATGTTGTGGTCTACCTCAGTTTTGCTGTGGAGAGGCCCTAGGGGCAGGAACGATGGGGGGTGGGTGTTTTAAGTGGAATGTACTACTGTTCTGCATTAGCAAGTGTTTGAGAGGAAAAAGGAGGTGGGACAGCAGACAGAAAATATGGCTGCCAGAGACTGTTTTAGATTTGTTTATAAAAAGCTTTTAAACATTGTGTAATTGCTGAAAAATATTATAAATTGGTTGCAGACTTCAATAAGTACACAAATGAGTCACAGGTGCAAGTCCGTTTTCCAGTCCAGCTTCACACATTCATTTATATCATATGTATTGCAACCTGATATTAAAAATACAATGACTTATTTAATAGCGCTCAAGTCTTAGCTTTTGAAAACACTAGGTTTTTTAGGACCTAGGATTAGGAATCTTCAGGTATTTGTTCTTATTTGCAACACAATTTGGACGGATTGAAACTGACCTGAATATTTGAAAACCCAGGTTTGAACAATGAAGAATACCAGGCAGTGATTGGGAACGACACAACTACCCACATTGTTGATGACCTGGAGCCGGCTCGTAACTACACATTTTATATCGTGGCCTACATGCCCATGGGAGCCAGCCGCATGTCAGAGCAAGTTACACAACACACGCTGGAGGATGGTGAGTGTTACACAGTGGCCAGTGGACTCTCAGTACAGACAAAAATGTATAGAAATGTGTTCACTGTATTCCTAGCCCAGTGCTGCTCAGTCCCAGTGCTGTGGATCGCAGCAGTTTTGTGCCTTTCTTCACGACTACAAGTCAACTCATGCAAGGGCTTGTGAACCATGTGTTCAGGGAAGGCTCTAAAGTGTGTGCTGCTGAGTCTCACAGTTCTAGTCTCACTGTCCCCAAACAGATTTAAGCCAGCCTGCTAACATATTTGGAAATTCATTCTCATTTTCACAGATTACTACCCAATCTGAATCTAGAAAATATCAGCTTCATAGTCACAGTTGTCTATTTTTTTTTCCTCAGTGCCACTCCGTACCCCTGAACTCAGCCTTACCAGCCAGAGTCCTACCGACATTTTGGTGTCCTGGCAACCTCTCCCTGCAAAACTAAGCCGCGGGCGTGTCTCTGCCTATCGCCTGTCCTTCCGCACAGCCAGTGATGAGGAGGTGACCTCTGTGGACCTGCCTGGAGAGGGAGAGAACTCTACTAAGCACCTGCTCCAAGGCCTGCATCCAGACACCATTTACCTGCTTCGCATAGCTGTTTCTACACGCATAGGCTGGAGCCAAGCTTCAGCATGGAGCTCACACAGAACACCCAAAACCTCCAGCGCCACAGGTGAGAGCACAAACTCGAGTATTACTCATTAATTAACAGTAACAAAAGAACAGTCAAATTGACCAGAGATAGTAACGAAAAATTAATAACTAATTGATTGTTTCGGCCTAATTGGGAAACTGAGTGTCCGATAAGCTATGACTCAGAGTGATCAGTTATCTGTAAACTGACCCCATGAGGATAAGTGAGATATGTCAAGTTAACTTTTGTTGTGTGAAACTCTTGCTTCACTTTTTTGTATTCTCATACTTTGTGTTTAATTCAGAGTTCAAATCATGGGCATATTAATTATTAATAATTATTTTTTGATGATAACCTGTTTTGTAAGTGTCTGGGTGAGTTTGGTAGAGTGAATAAGCAAACAAGCCAGCTCATAGCCCAACAGCTGTTTGCGCAGCCACATTGTTGAAGCTTTGCGTTTGTTGCTCAGTGACCTCCGACCTGGTCTGTCAGGAGCTGAAGTTAGGTGCTGAAGTCCAACTCAGTCATGGGTCATAAAGGATAGCGCCCCAGGCAGCCATGGAGAAGAATAAGGCCGTTTCAGGGGCAGGGGTGATGAGTGGGGAAGGTGATGGGGCCCCAACTGCATTTATTTGTCTCCCTTTAGATGCTGTTTGGCCAAGCAAAAACTCACTGTTGTGTTCAATCAGTGAAACAGTGGTGCATCGTTGGCTTAGATGGTGGTTGAACTGAATGGGCTGCAGACATTAACATGTCCAGTTATTCCAAAAGACTTTGAATAGGTCTGGGGCTGCTATAATATTATGTGAAATTTTAATGCTATTGAAGTCATTGAAGAAATACTGTACTATAATATAATGTGTACGCAATATGGATGAATTCAAAACATTATTTTAATAGTCTTTTGTGTGGTTAATATATGTAACAAACAACACAGAAGTGTTTTATTTTGTCTGGAGGGCTGAACTGTAGATACTGCTGTTGTTCTGGCCAAGCATTGGTGGTGTTGCTAAAGAAGTCTACATGCTTAAATAATAGAAGCTGATTGAATCAATGACTTGAGATGCTACACAAGCTGATATATTTAGTCGAAGCTCTTTATTTATTTACCATTGACTCCTTTGCCTTTAGCGTTGTCTCTTGTAGACAGATTGCTATTGATTCACCTCCTGGATAATGTCCTCACAGGAAACAAAATCTAGTCTAATCCTCATTCATTCAATGACATCCCAACAACCCATCATTAATTACTATGCAAATAGCACTGCATGTAGCTATTCTGAATAGGATGGTGGATTTTAATAAAAGTAAGAAGACTGAAAGACCAAACAGAGAATTCTTGATTCAGGGTTGATTTGCAAATAATTGTTTTGTTGTTTTACTCCCTGAGCTGTATTACAGCATTGATAAAGAATCAGTATATGAACTATGTAAATAGAATTCAAATATCCATCTTTGCCATGTTAATTATATAGCACATTGCATTGGATGTCACCTTGATATACAGTATATATTATTAGCGCAAAAATGATCCTGTGCTTTTCGGCAATATGCAAAATAGCTCTCTAACCCGATACTTTTTTCACTGTTTGTTGTGACCATCTTGACCAGTTCCAGAGTTCATAGATTCATATATCATCCATATATCAACAGTAACCATCTTGTTCAAAGTGTTCAACCATGTCTTTTTATTGAATCACTAAAACATATTAATATAGTGCAATCAAGATATAATAAAATAACTATACTTATACTTATGTATATTATGTATTATATGGAAAACACTGCTGATTTCAAATCTGTGTTTAGTTTTTCCTGCATGTACAGTTTTTGTCATGAAGCTAGTTATATATTGCATGGTAGTTGGTATAATTAGCATATAATAATCATATGCTAAGCGTTTTTGAAGAAATGGTGGTAGCCGACTGACACTGATCATTATATCTATGCCACAGTGTGCGCCTGTCTGACCTCGCACTGAACATATTGAAACAGTTACTTGCTAAAAAAACGCATGCAAGTCTGCTGCAAATCTAATATTACTAGTAATTCAAAAAGTCGATGTGACCTTAAAAAAACTGAACACAGATCTGAAATCAGCATGAAAAACTGGTTTAGAAAAGTGTGTTATGGTTTCTGATGATTACAAAAAAATAATCGTTGACCTGTGTTATGCTCTCGAAATAATGTTTGCTTTGCACATGAGGAATTAGCCGCTGCCTATAGAGATATTGATAATCTCTCTCTCTCTCTCTCTCTTCAGTACCCCCTGCCCCTAATCTGGAGCTGGAGCCTCATAACTGCACCTCCATAACTGTACGCTGGCACCCTGCACCTAGTGATGCTGTTGTCCTTGGTTATAAACTCTTCTTTCATCTTGATGGCCAGTCAGAGAGCTCTGCTATCCAGTTCCGCCCTCAGGACTATGAGCACACCATTGCAGGACTTGGTGAGTGGCATGGTTTCAGGTTATATAGGGCTTTATTTAATGAGTTTCTGTTTAACACTGCTCACATAAAAACAGCTGTAGTGGGACATTACAGTCACCGTTTACTTTCAAATACAAATCTATTTGATAGATATGGCACATGTTTTTTTTTACATGTATCTTTTATTTTAACTTTAACTTTATTATAAGATGTTAGAAGATCTTAAACTATTCTTCTGAAGGAGTTTAGGTAAGTTTCACCATATTCTTTGACATTAATTTTTGCTTTTGGATTGAAGCCCATTCGTAGTAACCTATTAGGATCTGGGCTGCTGATCAGTAATATTGTTGTTATTGTTGCTATTTTTAGAATTCTTTGTATCTCTGCTTTCAAATCATGCTTTTCTATTTTCGCCCTGATCAGTACATGGTCACTGGTCTGTTATGCCTCATATGTGATCCTACTGACCATTCTGCTACTGGCTTTGTGTAAGTCACCTATTGCCTCTCTATGTCAGAGGTCAGAGCCCAGATGTCTCTTCCTAGGTTTTTCCCATACTTGTCCCTTGCTCTATCATGGCCCTCTCTTTTGTGCCTTCTGCAGGGGAGACCCAGCCTCCCCCTCCCGGTCCAGCTGGACACTGCGGCTCAGACAAAGGCCGGAACTTGAACGTTTAAGAATAGATTAATTAAAAAAAAGATTTAATTAAAAAATTAATACAACAAAAATAATAATAAATAGAAATAAATTTCTGTTACTTTTCTCAACTTGTTAGTAAAAAAATGAGTAAACTGCCTTTAATTACAGTTGTTTGTTTTTCAGATTTCTGTGGTGCTACTTGAGTATTTTTGGGAGAGAAAGGGGTGTAAGGGTTTACCATTCCTTCTTTTGCTCATCATGTTTGTTTCATGCTTAAGGCATGTTGTTTTTAAGAGCTAGGCAGTTAGGCTAACTCGTTCTGCATGTCCGTGAACATGACGTTTTATCTCCGGCCAACCTTTAGACCTCAGGTCATAAGCCCTGTGTCCCAGGAGACGTTCCGTCCCAGCAGCTGAAAGCGCCTGTGACGGTGCCCCATGACCTCTCACCTCTGCTCGCAGAAACCCCTCAAAGCCCCCTAAACCGCCCACAGAACCCTCACCCAGACCCCTCCCCAAGATCTGCATCCAAAGACCAGGTTACTCATCCATTAATAACTAGCAAAACGCTGGTCTTGCTTGGTCAGGCTTAATAATTGCTTTAAAAACTTGAAAATAAAGGCTACCTTTACCACTTTACCATAAGATTATATAATATGCGAGAACTTATTTCCTGTGCTGTAAATGGTTGTCTATATTACTCCCGTTGATGAAAGGAAGAGGCTATAACAGCAGGAGCTCATTTGGTGTTTCCTTTAGTTTTCATCCTGTCTATATTAATTAGAACATGTCCTCATGCAGTTTTTCAAATATGGTGTACATACAGATTTCAGCAAGAGGACACAAACATGTTTGGTCATGTATAGAAGAGGTGCAAATCTAATTTGTGCTGTTTACATGTAGGATAACTCCACCCTCTAGCGACTGTTTTGTATTGTGAGACTTTCAGAGCGTAGCAGCATTGACCGGAGCGTTGCTGACTGCTAATTGTTGTCACATTGACGGATGACCTTTGGTGAAAGAGTGGACATAAACAAAAGAGCAGAGCTGAGCCGTGCAGAAACAGCACAATGGTCTTTACCTCAGGATCTCCAGAGTTTTTCTCTCAAACATTCAGACAGACAAAGAATAAACAACTATACCAATTTCATTTTTGGTGTTGATGTTATTACGGAGATACACAAATGGCAACAATGAAGATGTTTTTTTTCTGTCATTCTGCAGATCCTAGAAGGAAGTACCAGGTGAAGCTCCTGGCCTTCAGCACACATGGTGATGGTTATCAAGCACATCAGATCGTCAGCACTCCTGGCTGCCCCTGTAAGTCTACCTGGGAAATATGTGTTCAAGTCACATTGAGTCCAATTGTAAATGAAAACAAAACAACATATTCTAAACATTCTAAAAAAAATTATATTTCTTATATCAAAAAGTGATTCTGTGTTTTAATCAGCTGCTTTTTTGTTTGCCCTGATTAAAAAGCATCTTGACTAATGCCTCTTTCTATTTCAGCGGCTCCAAACCGGAGGCTGGCCACACTGCCTGCTCCAGACCATGTCCATGGTCAGACAAACAGCTCCTCAGTAGTGAGGCTCAGCTGGGGCCGGCCTGCCTTCAGTTCAGGAAAACCAGTCAGCTATTCAGTCCGATATGGCCCTGTGGCTCCATATAATGCATCTGCTGTGCGCTACCTCCAAACGTGAGTCTGCTGCTTCCAAAAGAGGAACGCTCTTCTGGAAGTAAAACCTTTGCTGTTGAATATTTCAGTATAATGTTGATTACATTTTTTCCTGAACAATTCAGCTTGTGTTGAACTAGCCCATCTGCTGGATGAGGACAACATTACACATTTCCTCAAAGGTGCTGACACTGTTTCCTGAGTGTCTGTGGGTTTCTGTGCAGGCCTGAACAGACCGTGATGGTGGAGGGACTGAGGTCCAACACACGTTACGAATTTGCTGTGCGTTTACACATGGATCAGATGTCGAGCCCCTGGAGCTCTCCAATATATCAGAGAACTCTCTTGGAAGGTGATTAAATGGACCAAACCTTAAACACATTTCAGCCAGTAAATGACTTTCCACCTCTTTGACTAGCTTTCTTTAAACTATTTATTTAAACCAATTCACAAAAAAGCATCTTATTTGACTTTTACCACTGCAAAAATTTTCGGTTTCTCAGGTTTCTCAAGTTTCTCTTGAGAAACGTATATTTTATAGGTGCAAGTATTGAACTGAACAGTTTTGCCTCAGTTTTTAAGAACTGCTGACAATATTTTCGCCTAATTTGCAAATAAAAATATTGTTCTTCAAAGCATAATTTTAAAGAAAATGACAAAACATCAAAATAAGAAAAGATGCAGTGTTAGCAGAAAGAAATCAAATCTCATTTTCACTCAAACAAAATGGCTATAATTGCCTTTGACATGCATCTAGTAGTGTTCTTCCATCTTACTGGTCTCATTGCAAGAGGAGAGTGTTGATTAAGATTTGATTCGGGTGATCACTAATCACTGCCTGATTAGTGTAGGAAATTTAACAGATGCTGGCATGGAATGGTTGTCATGCTCATAGAGATGCTGGTTTAAAAACAAATTGTAGTGGTCTTTTATTTTTTCTGAGCTGTAGTGTAATGTTTTTGAGTTTTTGCCACTAGTTTTGTTCTTAAGCTGTTGTCTTGAGATGCTAAAAAGAAATTTGCTCCAAAAAGTAATTGCGTTTTAAGTGTGTGATGAAACAGAATGTGTTGTAATTATTACTATTGTGAATATAACTGTTTTTGATAGAGAACCATTGACTGTAAATGTTTTGATGTGTTTCAGCTCCATCATCTCCACCGCTGGCGGTGAGAGTGACTCTGATAGAGGCTGACACAGCGCTGGTTTCCTGGAGGCAGCCGGAACAGCCCAACCTGGCTGTGACCCACTACACCATCCTCTACGCCTCTCAGAGTGCATGGATAGCAGGAGAGTGGCAGGTTTTACAGAGAGAAGGTATGCAAGAGACAGTTACAAATTTTAGTCATATTTTGTAGACAAAAGTTGCAACCTATGTAAACAAATATCTCTCATCAAAATACTTTCCCACAAAATTTATTAGAAAAGGATGATATAATACAGAAATCACACAGTGAAGACCTGGGCCTTTCAGGTTATAGCATAAAATGTGTTAATGGTATAGAACGTAAATGGGTATTTCTATTCAGTTTTGGAACTGCATTTGTGAAAATTGTCACTATACTCAAATACAAATCTCTCTTTTACACCTCCAAGGGAGCAACACTATGGCACTGCTAGAGAAGCTAGAGTCGGGCAAAGTCTACATGGTAAAGATCTCAGCCTCAAACCAAGCTGGTGATGGCCCTTTCTCCAACATGGTTGAACTCCTTGTACTCAGAGGGAAAACTCACCAGGGCAAAAACCCTCGCCACACCTACAGCCAGACGGAGTCCACAGGTACTAATGGAATAATCTTTCTCTCATTGTCTCTCATCTCAGGCAGAGGTTTCTTCTACAAATGTTAGTTGTTAATGTCCTAAATATCATGGGGGCTATACATTTTAGTCATTTACAGTGGAGAAAAAAGAAACTCCTCTAAACATGTTACGCTAACAGAATCTTTGAAGACTAGCACTGACTGCCATGCACTGTTGTAATTGTTTGTACTTGATGAGACATTTTAGTGTATTTTTTTCTAGTTATGTCCTGTCTCAGTTTTTACAGATGGCCTATATCATTTTGATGAGAAGTCTATGACTGGTATTATTATCGGCGTGTGTATAGCACTGGCATGCATCATTATCTGTGTCTTCATCCTCATCACTAAAGGCAAATCAAGGTATGTTAGAGTAAAGTAACTGATATTATTCATTTCATTTATATTCCTGTATGAAAAATATTTGCATTCATTGTGCTAATTTTGTGGCTTTCTCAGAAAATCCTCACCTTCAAAAATGATTGGACAAGGGAATGCAGAGGTTGCGCATAATATCGTGCCACCAGCCAATCAACCCCAGGCAGGAAATGCTGAGGTTCTGGTACCGATGTTGGGAGACCATTTTGTTGACACTAAGGTGAGATCATGATTTTCTTAATGCCAGTGACTCTGAAGGTAATAATGCTTGTCATAGACAGTTTGCTTGATTTTAAAAAGTATTTGTCAAATTCATTTTCAGGGTGGGACAACTTTGATGATAAATGGGGGTGGACCTATCTTCAGCAGCAGTCTGAGCAAGCCAAGAAAGTGGAACATTTTCAGCAGTGCAGAAAAGAGCATTCCAAAAAAGAACCAGGTAATTTTCCTACATTCAGATTACTGGACACTTCCGTCTGAAGTGTTCGTTCCTGCTTTTAAGGTTTTTTCCTTATCCTCAGACATTCTCTTTGAGTTGCTCAATCAAGCTCTGAATTTGATTGAATAAGATAAGATAAGATAAACCTTTATTAGTCCCACAAATGGGAAATTTGCATTGTCACGGCAGAAAGTGGACTGAACAACAGCAGCAAAAATTTAGAATAACAGAATGGAATAAAATTTTGGCATGTGTATTATGGTGATTTCATTGCAGTATGCACAGTAGAATGCAGTATGCACAACAAGAATATTGTTCAGATAATTTAAATTAAATACAATTTTGGTGCAAATTTAGCACATTGTGCTTCTCAATGGTATAATTTAAACACCCAAATTTCGCTGTCTTGCAGGTTGTGGAGCGAGGGTGTTTTTATGAGGTGGGTAAGACGGTGCTGCAGTATGAGGAGGAGCATGCAGTTGCATCTCTTCAGCCGTCCTCCCTTCAGATCTACTATTGTCCACTCGGGGAGTCTGAGAGCTCACAGACCAGTGAGGGAAGCAGAGAGACTGGAGATTCTGGAAACTTCTCTCACGACGAGGCAGAAACCGGCAGTCCTAACGTTTGTCAGCGGCCCTTTGTGTGTGAAGACATCAGCGGTCATCCCACCAAAAGTGGTGGGATATCTCAGAGAGAAAACGCATCAAGCTGTGTTTTGAACATGTGTGGTCCTTCTTCAGCTTGAATCTACCTCACCATCACTGGTTTCTGTCAGCCCCACATTATTTTAACTGCACTTCTCAAATACGCTAAGCAGCCGATAATGCACCCTACACCTCTCAGGATACGCTTCATGAAAAAGTGATGGGAGCGCTTTCTGCCAAAGACCACCATTCTCAGCAAGGGTTTGACAAATGTGTCCAAATAGCTTTACCAAACAAGTCGAGTAACTTATGATGCATCGAGGCTCAAGGGATTAAGCACACCTTCAAACCTTTCCTCTTCTGAAGCTTTCTGAGACCCACAAGAATTCAGAGATGTACGGCTTCTGGGTCTGAGCCTTCTTCGGGATCTGCTTATGTCGAATGTACTTCCTACTAGTTTTGTTTTCCTCTGCTCGGGGAAAATGTCTCACCAAATGATGAATGTCTTTATAGAAAGTTTAAATGTTCCTTCCATAAAGTGTTTATTTTTCCTCTCTTTCAACTTTCGCACTAGAAAGGGCTGGTAAATCCTCTCTGCTGTCTACCTACCTCAGGTTTTTTTTTTTTTTACACTTTACATTAATTTACTGAGTTGGAGTGTTCTGCAATATTTATAAGCCATGTTTTGTATGTGTCACATTTTACATTTTATTACTCTGTTTCGTATAAAACAGGTTAAGGTGCCTCGGGTTCTTAAAGAAAAGACTCTATTTAGTCCTAACAAGAGCTGCTTAAAGGTAAAACATGCAGAAAGGTCCTCATGGACTTACTGTTAAATAATACTAAATACCTCTTTCTGGCTTTAGCCAGATTTTTCTTTTCGTATTATTCTATTGCTTACCTTTTTAGTACTACCTCCACTGAACAGCATTTTGTTGTGTGAATAATTAGGAAGAATGATTTTCTTATTTTATAATGCGAGGGCTTTTGAGTTTCGCGCAATGGATCATGTGGTCCATTTCATCTTTCTAAATAATGTATTTAAGATAGATTTGATATTGTGTTCCATTTTACTGAGAATTATTTGTGATGATGTTAAGCTCAGTTTGAGACTTAAGTTGTGTATGTATCTTCAGTGGAGGACTTCAGTTTCAGTATGATTTGGTTATCCTTATTTCTTTATTTCTTATCTCTTCATTTCTTTGATGATAAGTAAGAACCAAATATGAAATGCTCTGGTGTTTCCAGTGCATCAAACCCTGAAAGCTTTAAAACATAATGGCCTTTATGGTGGAAGAGCCATTTTGCAATATATGATTATATAAAAGAGACCTGATCCAAAGAATAAGTGAATGATTGAATGCTACAGAGATGCGAAATGCCAAAAAAATACTGTTACCTCCAAAGATATATATAAATATATATAAACACACATATATTTCTGTATATTGTAAGTGCCAAAAAGAATGCCATTTCAGCTTTAATTCTCTGGTCGCTTATCTGCGTTGATGGGCGCAATGTTTTACTTTGACCTTTCTTTTGTAGATTGTAGTTAAACAGCTGTGGTGACAGATGCTATTATCCAAAGAGTTGTTTACTTCTTTAACTGGGTTGGACACAAACAGGCAGTGAAACATGTGAGATGGCTATATGCCTTCCTCATGTCCAAGAAAATGCAGGTACTGTGTGATTACGTGTGAATGATAAATGACGTGCGGTTTTTAATTGTGTATGGAGTGTGATTGTGCCTGTTTTAAATGCAGCATCTACAGCACTGACTTGGCGATACTTAGTAACATTTTACATCATCGTTTGGGAATCATGTTCAATTAAGCAGTTTGGAGACAACCCTTTTGAGTGAGGTGCAACAAAATCAGTTTCCTACGCCTTTTTAAGAAACAAATGATCTAAACCAAAGATTGTTATGGTCACCCTAGTATACTAAGTAGACTGTGTTTTTTATTCTCATTAATTTGCATCTTGTTTTGACTACTGCACCATATTCATCCTAACAGAGCAAAGTCATTGACCATGCTGCATTTTGCATGCTACACCAAGAAATGGAAACCTCTCAGAATGTGAATATAATGCTGAATGAACTGACTCAGTGAGAAACCAAATATTTCCCTGGGGGAGTATGATTGTGTTGCGTTCTTTGGGTTAGTATAGTATCTATTATTATTTGTGCTTTTGAAAGATGTTTGTGTCGGTCACTCATGGCCAGCATACAGAACAAAAGGAAATTCTTCAGGACTTGTTTAAAAAATTTCTTTATTTTCCTGAATGTGTTTTAGTAACCAAATTTTTGAGTAACCAAATTTTCTCTCTCCATTTGATTTACTTTATATTGATGTGGCACAATGCATCTGTCACTTGTTTGAATATATAATTTTGTCTGTACAGTATTAATTAGCTTTATGTTTCTGTGTTAATTTTATAAAACGTTTGCTTCCCCCAAAGTGTTAACAGCACTCTTTAAAAAAAAAGAAACAAAGTGAAAGTTTGTTTTTACCAGTTTTATACATGCCAAAGGTGGTCAGAACAATGCAGTTTAATAAAAATATTTTTTAAATTGATACAGTTGTCTGTGTGTGTACTGCTGTAAATTTTTTTTATTTAGATATATTGTCATTAGAAATCTGGTGACTCTGAATAATTTGGGATCGAACTAAAAGCCATAAAGGCTAAACCAAACAGATATGAAGAATTTTTATGTTGCCAGTCCAGTAATTTTGATATCAGAAAAAAGATGGCTCACTTGTGTTACAAAGGCTTGAGCAAAGTGTCAGATTATCATTACTATTAAACAGCCAAGATAAACTTTGAATTGTTCTTATCACACATCCAGCTATATACTTATTTTTGCATGGCAATGGATTGCGTCTTACCTCAAGGGTCACAGTAATCAGGTGTCTGCCCCACAAATACTTGTGTTGTAGTGGTGTTCCTCATGGCTTGGTGCTCGGCCCACTTCTCTTTTCCATATACACCCAATTTATTGATGATACTGTATCTTCACATTGGTTCACCTACTTCTGTCATGTTGACGACTCATCTCAACCTCTCCTTTCCTCCCAGAAATCTTGGCCTATAGTTCTGCAAAATAAAAACTGTTTTCTATGTGTTCTATGTGTAGACTACAAATCACTCATTTACATTGCTCTGGATATGAGCGTCTGCCAAATGACAGAAACGTAAATGCATTCACTGCATTTCTGATATCTGTACAAAAACCTTTTTTGGTACAAAGGCACTGAGCAGCTTTACAGAATAAACTTAAAGGGACAATTAAGCCAAAATGTATAATAATAATAACTGTTATTTCAACGTGACCCTAATTCAAGGTTGTTGAATCCTGCACAGTTTAGTGTTTTCCTTTTTCTTGAACACACATTTCAACCAGAAGTGGCATGCTGAGTAGTTGGATCAGAGGTGTTAAGAGCATAGAAAACAGAAATGGGGATTTCAGAACTGGGGCAACTGCATTTGAGGGAAAAAAAGAAGAAACCCCTCCTGACGAAGTAGGGCGGAAAAACTACAAGGACTTAGGGATGTTTTTTAGCTGGTGAATATCAAATATCTTATTTCAGCTGTTTACTGAGATCAAGAAATGCTGACAAGATTACCTCAGTTTTCTTCTTCACTGACTGAAAGAGTAAAAAATGTTTCTGGTGTCCAATTTGTGCTAAATAAAAATAAAATAACATTTTTCTTTCATTTATGTTCAAGGACTGAGGTAATTTAGCTTGGTTATATTTGTGACCCTGTGGAAAAGTGGCTAGGCCAGCAATCAGGACTGGGTGACACTTCAGGTAATGTCAATGGCTGTTACTGAAAGTGGTGTTTATTTAAACCTGGTAGGAGGCAGTGAAATGTGTAGTGAGGCTGCAGTGGCTGGGTGTCACTGATTTCATGGACACTGGACATTATGGTGAGAGAGCACTGATGAAAAAACCACAGCAAATTACACTACATTTACATTTACAGGCTGTCCACACTAAATGGACAAAATTATTGTTATGCCTGACCATTCCACAAACAGGGACTTTAATGACATTAATTTAAATGTATGGACTTTAATGTGGACTTTGTCCCCCTATAACAGCTTCCACTCTTCTTGAAAGGCTTTCTCATTCATTCTGAAAACCTTTTTTTAGACGCTGATGTTGGACAAGAAGGCTCACAATCTCTGTTAGTTTATTCCAAAGATGCTGGATGGGGTTGTCAGGGCTCTGCATCAGTCAAGTTCTTCCACACTGAACTCTTTATGGGCCAACTGCTGGACTAGAAAATGTTTTCCCCAAACTGAGTGGAAGCATGGGGTTGTCCAGAATGTCTTGGTATGTTGACTCATTAAGATAGTCCTTCACTGGAAGCAAGGAGTCTAGGCCAGCCTAGGTCAAAATTTGGAAAACAGGTGTGTTCCAATACTTTTGTCCATATAGTGTATTTCAAAGCGAACAGCCTCCATATTGAGGGCTGCAGTGTGTGTTCCAATTCCACAGAGGGCAGTAACACACAGAACTGACACACAACACAGGAAATTTTGCCTCAGTGGTTCCTTTCAGTGGCCACGCCGAGCCGTAAACACATGGAATAACAACAGAAAGAAATACACAGCCAAAATGCGTATTGAGAAGTGTTATTTTTGCTCCGGGCCGGTCTACCCGGGCCACGGGATGATGTTTGTCCGAAACGACTGTAAGGTACTCGGCTCCGTTTCTGTTTACATTAGAAACTTGATGCGTATTGACGGAGATTAGCTTAGCCATGTTAGCAAATGTACCAACACTGGCTAATATTGCGCTTTTAATGAGTTTAAAGAAACGTTAGCTGTATATATGGCGTCTTCTGACCTTGTGGGTTACATTTTATAAAATGTTTCGGTGCTAAAATTTAGCTTAGTATCTGATTTAGTTCAGTAGCACGGGTTAGCACTCAGGGCTAACTTAAATTCTTTCTCTGAGTGGCTGGAGTGTATAAAACACGTTACGGCAGGGGTAGACAACTCCGGTCCTAGAGGGCCGGTGTCGAGCACAGTTTCATGGCAGTTCTCCTCAAACACATTCACTAAATCTGACCGTGAACTGACGGAATCAGGCGTTTC
Source organism: Brachypetersius gabonensis (assembly GCA_037577145.1). Lineage (NCBI taxonomy): Eukaryota > Metazoa > Chordata > Actinopteri > Characiformes > Alestidae > Brachypetersius > Brachypetersius gabonensis. The sequence goes on from JBBJLR010000133.1 coordinate 12,729,537, forward strand.
GGAGTAGGGAAATCACCAAAACGTGCTGGACCACGGCCCTCCAGGACCGGAGTTGCCTACCCCTGCTTTAAGGCATACTAAGAGATCGTCGTGTATAAGTGTGGTAAAATATTGAATATGAATATTTTCATATTGCAGAAAAAATGTTTTTGAGATGTTTATAGACGCGTTTAAGTAGTGCAGCATGGGCCTGGTGAAAAATCATTATATATTAATATAATATATATATATTAAAGTAGCCTTCGTTGTACTTTTCTGGATGAACACAGGACCTCATGTCCGCCAGTTAAAGTAAAGTGAACTGGCTCATATAGTGTCCAGTCCAGACCAAAGCACAGCACACAGTGAACGGAGTGGAATTCTGTCTCTGCATTTAACTCGTTCACCAAGTGAAGCAGTGGACTGCCACCAACAGGGGGCGCTCGGGGAGCAGTGTGTGGGGACGGAACCTTACTCCTCAGTAGTGCCACTAGCAATTCTGGGATTCAATCTCACGACCTTCTGATTGCAGGGGCAAATCCCAAACCACCAGGCCACCTGCTGGCTCATAGCTCCACAAACTCTTTGTCAGGCAACAAATGTATTTATTGAATAAATTCGATGTATTAGAATAACCACATCTCTCTCCACTGCTCTCACATTACAAGTCTTTTGCTCAGATTTGAACCTTCAGCTGTCTGATATTTCAAGACTTGATTAAAATCATGCCAAATTCACACTTGACAGTAGCATACCTCATGGTGAATCACTGTGACAGCCTTTTGAGGGTCAGGCACTAAATAAAAATGGAGACATTATTATTAGTAATGAATTATTTGGACTTTGAGACAATTGAGGTTTTTGGGTAAAGTAAGAATAACTAGGCTAATAGAATAAAGAAATAGATTATGCCGATAAAATATTTACCTGCTCGCATTAGCAGTCTGTCACTTATTTGGAACAGCCCGTACATGTCAACAAGAAAGTGTGAGATTTTTGTCACACCGCAGTTGCAGTGAGGAACTGATGCGTGTGTCCAGACACGTGTTAACTAAAGACAAATTCATGACCGCAGATATAAAATGCCTTGCTGTCTTTTTATGTTCAGATAGTTTGAGACTGATTTCAACAACAGTTGTGTGCATTTTTTTTATCACCACTTTTGCTCTGTGTGTCAAATGAAACATACATTTAAATTATGACAGGCAGATGTAGTTATAAAAAAGTAATTGATTGGTAGTGATTATGGCACCAGTGTTTTTCTTATGGCATAGGGATTTGTCTCATTATGATGGTAACCAACATGAAATGGAAGAAACTTAATCTATTTTGTACAAATACAAATTTCATTGTCACTTGCAGTGTGGAAACTTGGCCTAAAAATCTGATTAAGATACAAACGCGTAAAATGAGAACGAAAATTACGATAAGATATTAACTGGACAAAAAATTGAAATTTAACGCAGTAACACCAATGTAGTCTTACTGAATATTATTAAATAATCATTTACTAACTACAATTAATTGTTCGTATAGGCTAATTCATGTTGAGGAGCTGTTTGGGCTTGTTAAGCTTATTGTGAGCCAAGACATAAAGCCAAGCAACAGTTGTTCTTTAATGATGAAGCACAAGCTGTGCCACTACATAATAGAGCCTTTATCTAATGCATGGCATCTGTGTTTCTCACAGGTTTTTAGATTTTGCAAGTCAAAATGTCACAAAAATTTCAAGAAGAAGCGCAATCCAAGAAAGACAAGGTGGACCAAAGCATTCAGAAAAGCTGCAGGCAAAGAGTTGACAGTGGTAAGTGGCTTTGATGCTTAGCTACTTGCTTACGAATGTGTTTCATAGTTACAAGTAAATCACAGCTTTAAAGGAGTATTGAAAATCGACAAAGAAAACAAAAGGTTTTATCTTAGAGATTATCCTAATGATACTGTTAATGCTTTGTCGCAGGATAACTCTCTGGAGTTCGAGAAGCGCAGAAATGCTCCAGTCAAATACAACAGGGAGCTCTGGAACAAGACAAGTATTTATTTTGTGAAATATATGGATACACAGCGCTGCTGTTATTTAATGATGGTTGGATGTGGTGTAATCATGTCTTGTTTCTTTTGTTTAGTGGAAGCTATGAAGAAGGTAGAGTCTATCAAACAGAAACGACAGGCTCGGTTTATTTTGAACAGGTGAGACTGTTACTAAACATCTGACTTTAAAAGTCTTTCTAGTGATTAAAAGTGTAACTAGAAGCTTGTCCTCAGTGTGTGTGTGTCCAATAACGTGGTATTTTTTTGGAGTTGTCAGTTATAAATCAAGCTGAACTCTGTTTTAACTCTGTTTTTCTTTTCGTCTTTGTGATGAAGACTAAAGAAGGGCAAAGAATTGGAAAAGGCGGAAGTGATCAACGAAGTCAAGAAAAACATCCACCTCATCAAAGCACCTCATGCAGGTAAGTGACATTTACTGGCAGTTCATAGTTCTGTGAGATGTTCAATAGAGGATATGAGGTCTATGCTACATTATTAAAGCAAAAAAATCTAATTTCAGCTTCAAATAAAAGATGAGGTCGAAGTAAAGCAGATGTGCCTACAAAAAAGCACTTGCTGTCAAGTTTAAATTCAGATTTTCAAAGTGGAAGCATTCACCCATTATTCACCCCTTTCTTGTCGAATAGATGCCAAGAAGCTGGAGGAGAAGATGGTGCAGAAATTGGCAGAAGACGTGGAAATGGCTGATTAAATGTTGTTGTGGCTCACATGAGCTCGAATCACATTGGACCTTTAACAGACCACCTAGGCTTCAGTTCTTCAGAAGCACTAATCTCAAGAGATGTTCCTCGACCTGGGACTGTTGAACCTGGTTTGAAAACACAACTTCCAGCTCCCAAAGCCTGTTGCTGTGGACATCCTTTGGAATGTAGGCAAGGAGAAAAAATCTTTATTTGGCAGATTTAGGATTAAGATTTGACCCAGAACCAAACTTCAGTGTTTATGTAAGTTTTTATCCGAGACCACAACAGTGCCCACCAATATTAAGGAACATTAATGTGTCTAGTTTTTCCCACATCTGGCTAAATGGCATTAGCTTTCACTCACTCTTGGCCTCATAAACACTGAGTAAAATATTTTGTTTAGCATTGGATAAATTATCCCTGTAAAACCTTCGCTTTGCCTGCCTTGGCTTCTGTTGTATTTGTGTGCTAATAACCTCTTGTCAATAACAATATGCATATATTTCACCAAAATAAAATGTGGTAAAATACTTTTCTGGGTTTGAAACCATATTAGTAAAAGATACTACGTCTAGTAAAAGGTACACAATAACAGTACAGAAGTAAATATTTAGTGAAAGTTTCGATTGTCAAACGATTACAGTCTTCAGACTCCAATTTGGTAACGGAATGAAGCTTTATTATCTTTAAAAAAAAAAAGAAAAGAAAATGTAAAACATGATACTTTCGATGGAAGGGAGCACATCTGCTTTTCGCCTCATGTTTGTTCCCTTTTGGTAATAAATATCCAGTTTTTTTCTGTTGCCTCAGATTCACAGCTACATGTAATGAGAACTGAAAATAAAGGGTTATCTTGGTCCTGTTGCCAACAGACGCAAGACAGTGAATATTCATTAAAAATCCATAAATAACACGATCTATATTTTATTCTGTAATTTGACACGTTCTGTTAACAGTTTAACCAAACTATTGAATTGTACAATAGGAACGCTGGGTAGAACCCATTTCAGTGCTCACATAGAACAGGACTGTGTTGGGTTAACATAGTTAAAGACATTTAAATGGCTTCATCATCACAACCAAATTGTGAGACCTGAGTTAATTCATAATCACTTAAGTAACTCCATAAACTACCTCAGTATTGTAATGAAAGATTAAGTCTTTGTGTGAGCCCACTATTCAGACCCGTGCTTCAATCAGCTTTAAAAAGTCAAAACAGCACCTTCAAGACACTGATAGATGCATTGAAATGTTAAGAAAGAGAACTGTGGTGTAATCATTTGAGGTATTTGCTCAATGAAAGGACTTCAAATCTAATTAAATAATTCCAGATAAAACTGGGGGTGAACTGCAGCTCTACACCCTTAGTATGCGACACATACCTTTTAACGTCTATTTTATTTCTGACCAGAAATCAATAGCTACTGTTTAATCTAAAAGGAGGTATCAGTGGTTTCGAAACATTGATATTGATGTCTTTCTTCTAGAGGTTAAGTATAATTTTGACTAATATATATGAATATATTGCTGCTTTGCAAAAAGTCTAAATACCACAGGTTATGGGCATTTATCATCTGATGCTGTGGAAAAGATAAGGTGCTTATGTTATGTGCAAAGTCAGTGTCAGCCAGTACCATGTGAAACAGCATAGGTGCACAGGTAAATGAGTCAATGACCTCATTCCTTTGTCTTCTGTAAGATAAACGTATGCCTTTGGACCAGCTCTGTGCTCGGCTCCCACACTCCGTACAGTTCTTGCAGGGCTTTTACATCCTCAGTAGCGTTGTGAGCGGCGTAGCTCTTTTGGAGGAAGTGCTGGACCAGGTAGGGCTGATTGTACTTTGGGAGCCTGAACATCTCTCTACTCAGAAGCAGCGTGTCCAGATATCCAGACACCACGTCGCAGAACTCGTCCAGCAGATCGAACTCCTGCAGGACTCGCCGCAGAATAGGGCAGTCAAACCGTTTACAGTTGTGACCCACCAGGAGTGGTTTATTAAAGGTCTTTAGGAAAGAGATGAACGATCTCAGAGCCTCTTTTATGGGGACGGTGCTCACTGGCTGCCCGTGCAGCAAAAGTTTACGTCCACGGGTAGTCAGGCCTGTCACTTTAGATGCGCCTTCATCTATCGGGCAGCGAGGGAGCATATATGTGTTAAAAACCTGGTCTCCACTGATGGCTGAGATCTGGACTATCTGACATCTAGAGGTGTCTACAGGGAAACAGATATTAAAGAGTTTAAATTTTCACTTAAACAGGCATTTTGTACAACCTCACAGATGCATCACTGGAGCTTAACTTGTTGGAAAAAGTATCTTTATTAATATTACACCTTTAAAAGTGTTTTTACCAACTGTAATAGAATGGTTATTGTTTAACACACCACACACACACACACACACTATATATATATATATATATATTAGGGGTGGGCATAGATTATTTTTTTAATCTAGATTAATCTCACTGCAATCTTGGAATTAATCTAGATTAAAATGGCTCATTTGACCTCTATGGCCTCTATACACACACTAATATATATACTACTATATATACTATACACACTCCTTCCTACAACCCTGGGGCCTAACACGCATGTGTGTGTGTGTGTATATACTGTATAGATAAATGTAGATAAATGTGTTCCAGATGTGGTTTCTGAAACAATAAAAGTTTATAAAAACAAAAGTTTTCACATCACTACATGCTCCACTAATACAGGACTAACTCGCACACTCATCTGTAACAGCAGCCAAGTATTAAAAACAAGTTACAATCAGGTTGATCAGTTTAAACAGAAGGTGTTTAGAGTCAACTTACTAATTCCTGTGGTTTCCAGGTCGAAAAACACCAGGGTGTCTCTGCCATGCAGTGTCAGACCTGAGAAAAGAGAGTTCATCAACACTTCCTTAAGTCTGATCTCCATTCTGCAGTCCGAAAAGAAGAGGGAAATACTGTTATACAGCCCAACCAGAGAGACCAGGGAACAGTTTTCCCAGTCCCACCCTGTAAACCCTGCACTTCTTTCCTGTTTGTGACTCACAAAACAGTTTTTTCCTGTTTGTGACTCACAAAACAGTTTTTCCCTGTTTGTGACTCACACTGTCAGCCAGCTATTGAGTCTTTAACGAGCTGAATCAGATCCAGAACAATCAGAAAACCTCTCTACAGCTCCACAGGGGTGGAGGGGGGAGGAGTCTAGAAATCAGTGTCTGTATTCACAGACAGAGTTGGACTTCACCCAAGTCAAAAGACAAGAGAGAGAAGCGGTGGTCGTACCGGCTGGGCGTGCGGAGAAGAGTCGCTGGATGAGGACCAGAGGAGACCAGAGGAAACACATGTTCGAGGCTCTGAAGGGATCTGCACCTTTCTACTGTTCTACTGTTCTCTACTGTTTTGTTTTCGATTCGTGACAGCTGTGAGTCACGTGCTGCCTCCACCAGGGAGCGTGACTCACACAGGAGGAGCTCCGATCCCACCAGAACAGCTTAGACTGCAGCCGGGGCGACGAGGCCAAAACACAAACAAACTCACAACGATTACGACCTTTCTGCTGCAGGACAGCCAGATCAGCTGGTCATGGGGGCTGTAGTTTTCTCTATGGGAAAAATGAAACATGATCACTGCATAAACCAAATAGTAGTTACTGCTTCGGGTGCCTTATATTTTTTATATCTGATTTTCTACCCATATTAATGTCATCTGTTGAAAGCTTTTTTAAACCTCAGTTATTGATTTAATCCACCTGTCTTTGGATCACCTCTAGTCAGATCAGCCAGTTTCCCCACTGATCAAGTCCTTCTGGAGCAGAATCCGTTGTTGTGATAGAGAACAGAGTGACACCAGATTGGCATTTTATTGCATAGACACAAGAAAGACTTGAGTAAAGTCTGCAGTTTTGTAAATTCAGCTGTGTCTGTAAACTTGTACAAGTTCAAGCATTAAAACTAGCAAAAAGCATTCCATAAAATCAATATTATTTCTTATTATTTGTATCTTTGTATTATTTCAGTGGATTAAAATAATTATCTATTCTGTTTTTAGGTTTGCTTTTATCTTACCTTTTACTGCAATGGAAATGTGTGTAAAGTGGAAATCATTCCTACAGTCTTGGGCCACATTTATAAGTGAAAATTTTGGCTCAATGGCTGGTTCGGATGATGAAATGGGAGATACGATGTTTTAAAGGAGGGAAAAGTCTTTACATTTTGATGGAATGTTCCCAGAAAAGAGACATTTGTCTCTATAGCATGATGGATTGTACAAAGTTTATGTCCAGAAACATGAACTAACAACTATCTCCCTTAAAGCACTTCACTGAGATAAGATTTGTTTTTATTTCAGAATAGTCTACTGCATCCTCCTACTCTTTATCGAACTGTACCCTCTTTATTGAACGTGTTCAGTGTGAGAAAGCGGTGTAATTCAAAATCTTCGGTTCTAATGTGAATTGCCTGAAAATGTTACACTGATAAGCACAATAAATGTGGTTTATGCTTTTGTTTATTTGGACTTTTCAAGAATCAGTGTACACATGATTCATGTAAATTTTTTAATAAGAGGATGTTCATAATATTCATTTTACATCCGTAAACAGATTTGAATTAAAGAAATATATGCACCACAGGCAAATGTGCCCATAAGGGCACACAAATTATAACAATAATAACAATAATAATCATAATTTCAGAAAAAAATGCTCAAGCTGGTTCCTTCAGACTGTATGTCATCTGTCAAAACACAAAATGGATCATTCAACATTTAGCATCACAAACAGGATAATATATCCTTTAAAACAGTGTTTTTTCACCTACACTCTTCCTACACATGGTTTTAACTCTACAGATGTCAAAGAAAAAAGTGAAGAAAAGAGTGAAGCATGCCGTCCAGTGGTAAGTACATTCGATTTTGAGGGATACAGCACATGCTGCACATGGATGCCTTTTTTCTTTGTTGTTTTTGTGGTCAAATGTGTAGCTGAAGGAGTAACTGACTGTCACCCTGTGGGCCAAATGGAAAGGTTATTCTATGTTCAGACCTCTCTAGTTGTTCAAAAGCTGCATGAAAAGGAGGAAAAGGTTGCAAGTTACCATATCATGTTGAAGACAGAAGAACGTAGCTGCATGTAGCTTGACATATTACACTATAAGGAACGTTTATACGTGATACTGACTGGCAGGTTATGTGATTTCATTGTAACAGCTATTGTAACAGTAAGAAAGTGAACAACTTCATTTGCACTCTTTTCTAAGGAATGATGACCACACCCCTTTCTTAAACCTACTACTATATTTACGCTGATTTACTAACTGCCATAAAGTGTTCTTGTATATAAGTACATTGTTGTGGATAAATACGATTCTTTTGGCATATATTCCCATTTAACCTTTTACTGGTGTTGAAGCCAAATGTTAAGTGAATGTGAAATTACTGGGAAATTCTTATCTTTTTTTTAAAGAGGACTTTGCTTAAAAGTCTGCAGCACAGAGACGAGTAGTGATTGCAGATGGCCTGAATGAAAACATCTTATTGTTGGAACTAAAAAATATTTCACAGAATTAAGCAATATATCTATATACATATATAAAAAGCATAGCACACTAAAACAATATATTAGGAACAATATTTGAAACAACATAAATCAATAGAAAACATTTCAAGTCCTGATTTGGTCACACAAACAATAATGTATGCAAACATTTAAACAAAACAAGAAAAGGAAGGAACGTAAGAAGGCATGTTGCCAACCGGACGTAATAAAACATGAATATGGCTGTGACTGGAAATAGCTACATCATGGCTGTTCTGCTTGTGTGTCACACCTCTCTGTTGTCTGTCCCTTTGTCCTCTCGAGATATTTTTCTTTAAGATCATTTTAAACTGGGAAAAAAAAAGCAAACGTGTTTACAAGACACAACACTGACACCGACACCTAAAAAACATACATACCATTGCAACTTGCAAAAAATTCCAGACAAGTAAACGCTTTTCACATGGACCATCCAGCAGCACTGCATTTTTATTTTTTTTATGTACAATGTTTTTTTCCCTCTGAATAATACAATAATATTATCTTACATATTTAGCACATTAGCGATGCCTGAAACACTGACATCTTAGTACTGTGAAAAAAAGTGGTAGCAAAGCGTTTTGCAGTCTGCTGAAGTCCAATGACTTCTAATTGGCTCAGTTTTGTAAACATGAGTATGGTCAGCTAAAGTTAAGCAGTTAGAGAAGGACCAGTCCAGCAGGTCTCCTCTACAGCAGGGTGGCTCATGTAGATGTGCGGGGTTTTGCTTTGGCAGGATTACCTCAGGAATGCCTCATGCCCTCTATCCTGCGCTTCTTCCAGCACCCAAACTGTCATCCCTAGCCTTCAAACAGACACACCAGCACACCTCAACATGTGCCGTCGCAGTCTCTCAGTCTTTATATCTCCTCTGCCTCTCTCTCCTGCTCTTTTCTGTTCCAAGTCGTCTTGATTTGTCAGAAGAAAGGAGTTTTGCATCAGCAGGGCTCTGAATACCAGCTTCAGCCCGTAGGTTGCGCCCCCTTTATTCTTCACACCATGAACTCATTTTTCCCATACAGCACCAGAGGTTGCACTGAACCAAACTCAGTGTCCCTGTGCCGGCCACTTCCCTCCCCTGACTCGCGGGGTTTGGGCGGGCAGCTGCGGTTCCCTCTGCTCCTCGGCCGAGTCTTCTCTGAGCTGGACGCACATCGAGTGGTCAGCATGGGCCGCTCTGGTGCCTCCTGCTCCAGGAGGAGGTGGGCCTCGTCCCCTGAGGGGGAGGAAAAGAGGGGGCCGGAGGAGGAGGAGCGGAAGCGGTAGTGAGGAGTGGAAGAGGTGGAGGAGAGTGAGGCCACAGCCGAGTCCACAGAGTCCAGAGACTCAGGCTGCCGCCTTAAAGCGCGTCTGCTTTTGAACTCCGATTTCCTAGAGTGCAAGGTGGAACAGTTCTTTTCTGTGAAGAAGATCAAGAGCAGAGTTTCAGGGAACAGAGCAATGAGGAAGAATCACTCCACTATAGTGACATCACTCTCTTCTAAAAGCTATGCACTGAAAAGGATTTTAAAACCGCCCATGACTGGTTTATGACGTACTGGGCTGCTTAAAAGCCCACTGAGTCATAAATTCATCTTCCATTTGTGTAATGATCAGTTTTCACTCATCTCACACAGACATGCTCAGGCACGTTTTTCTTTTCAGCCTAGTCTGGCAGGGCCAGATATAATCTGAGGACAATGTAACAGGGGTGGGAACAAACCGAATGTACAATTTCAAAAGCAGTCCAATGTATTGGGAAATTAAAAGTGCTCAAAACAGCAGGCGATAGGGCAATCAACAGTGTCTGACGGAGAACTAGACTATTAAAACTTCACCAGCTTTAAAAGATACCACATCATTTTGTGACAAAACTAGATTGAATTATATTCCTGAAATACTAAAACCCAAAACATTCAACAGTGTTTCGACGGCTAGCTTGTTTTGCTTTTGTAACTGATTGTATTTTGGACTTTCAAATTTTAGGGGAAGAGGGAGCAAATAGTTTTTGGCATAGTCCAGCACTAAAAGAATTTAACGAATTGTCTTCATATACCAAATATGATCATATCTGTAACAGCAAGATCAGTTGCTGCATTGTGTTTCATGTTACTCTTGTAACGTCACATAACAATCCTCCTATCTCAACCTCTAAGGACACCACAATAATTGTATAAATGAAGGAGATTTGTGGACCTTGTGAATCTTGATATTTACATTCCATACTGAGAAGTATTGCAAGACTTAAACCTTTCAGCTAAACATCAATCATGCTTTAAAGAATGGTAGTCCATAAAAGATGGTTTAACTTTACTCCCACCTAGTGTCTAGAACACTACATTACACACAGTAATAATTTACAATAGGTAATAAACGGGAACCACTTTCAGGGGCATATTTGATAATAAAAATATCACATTATTTAAGGCTCTGATTTTAAAAAGAGGTATTTGGACTTGGGGGTTTTCACAAAGCAGGATTTTGCATTAAGGTAGCTAAAGTGAAGGCTCTAACCCCAACCCAAACTAATCTTAAAAGTGTATAGTGGTACAGATTAATGGCAAAGTGCATTCTTTCTGCAATGGTGAGTAATTAATAAACTTTATTAGTATTTGTAGGTTTGTAAAAAATTATACTTTACACAAGTATTATTGAAATGGAACATTATCAACTACATTCCCAAGAAAAGAAAAACAGTACATTTTACAGTTAACAGTTTCATACAGTTACATTCATGTATTTTACATAAATACTTGTGTGTCAGTAACAGGCAGTTTTCATTGATATTTTTATTTGCTAATGTATTAACACTTATGAAACTTTTGAAAGGTTTTGGGCTTTAACCTAAAAGGCTCGCTGAGAGATACTAATCTCTGAAATATCCCCCTGCGAACCATTTTACTGTAGACACAGACTAGCTATAATTCTTTTTATACTTAATTATGTATTTTAGTTTTACCCCAGGCCTCGTATGTTGCTCCTTCTTGTTCTGCCATAATGTTCTCTGAGCTGTCAGTTGTTCCTATAGAAGCTTCAGATTCCAGCATCTCATCATCGGATGCACGCGGCTCCAGTGCCAACATCTCATATGTCAGCTCCTCCCTACAAAATTACAAATGGAGGAAGATCACAAACAAGGACAGACAGACAAATACGTTTTAAATACTGTATTTTATAGTACATTTTTTGGCAAACTTAATTAGACGAATGACAGCTGTGGGGAACAAACAGTCATAGGAACACACACGCTGAGTGAACTCCCCCCCCACCGTTATGAAAGAGAGGGAGAAAAAGGGATACTGACTTCTCTTTCTGCAGGCTTTCTATTTGCTGAGTCAGCACTTTCTCTTCTCGCTGTATTGCTGCCTGTTGTTGTTCATTCGTGTCTGACTCCGCCCCCTCCTCATCCTGACCCTCTCCCTCGGTTACCACAGGAGACTTTGGGCTCATGGGTGGAGAGGGGGTGTGGTGACTGGTCCTCCGCAATCGGCCTTTACCCTGACAGAGAAATGAAGAGAAAACCCAAATGTATTGTATTGAGCTCCTAGAGGCAAAAGATGATACAAATGAACTTTGAGAGCGAACTCTAAACACTAAAATAACACGTACACCCCTGGAATATAAAATGAGGAATTTTAAATAGAAAAAGTGGACAGTGTGCTTGTAATTGTCATTTCAATGATTACTAGCGCACAAATATTTCATGTAAAGTACCAACAATTTGCTAAGAGGTAAATGGAACAGCTAAACAATTATTTGGAAGTCATTACATGTGAGGCACACCATGAGCCATATATATCAAAGATTTGAATGATTTAACCTGTTACCATTATAATTTTAACAGCATAAGGAAGTTTTTTCCTTTTCCTTCTACTCATTTAGACTCACCTTTAGTATTAAGTCAGGATGTCAAGCCAAGTAGAGCTTTATTGTCTTGACTACTTGACTCAATACAAAAGGTGAGTCTAAATGAGTTCCTTATGCTATTGAAAATAATAATAGTAAATAACTTAACATTCCTAAAAGTAAGCTGGAAAACCAAAAAAAATATTTTCATACTTATGTATGTAAAGTCCATACTTAAAAAAAACCACTTTTAATTCCTATCAGCAACCCACTGACCGATCAGTCTCACCCAGTCCTACTTTAATTTACTGATTCAAGAATTACAGACAAACAGTACTCAAACTGACCTGCACAGGGCAGAACACTGAACAAAGACAGACCTACAAACACAGAGCTTTACCTTTTTAACTGCGCTTGGCTGTACATTATTGAGCCGAGAAGCAAAAGCAAAAAAGAAATAAGAAAACAAACAAAATAATTAGTAAGAAAATTAGGGCTGCATGCACACTAGTCCTACTGGAAGTTCTCCACAGTTGGATTCATTAGTTAGTTAGCTAACAAGCTCAACTTAAATTTACTTAAGAAAATCACGGTGTAGAATTTAATAGAAGATTCAGCTTTACTGATTTTGTCCTCTGTCCGACTTACATGTGTACCTGCAATATAGCGACAAAATATTAAGACAATAAAGGGCTAAACTGAAGAAGCCAAGACAAGTTCTGCCTTACGGAGCATTACAGTTGTCACGTCTTTAGCACGTTTTGAAATAACAGTAATGTTTTGCTCTTTCTTGTGTGTGAATGTCTTTGGGGCTAGTTTAAGTTGAACTCATATTTAAGCCTGCTAACCCATGAATCCAGCTTTAAGCTCTACTGCAGCAAGACAAGCTGGGACAAGGACAACCGGCTTGCTCAGCAACATAATGCCTAGTGGACGAAAGACAGTCAGTCATTAGACCACATATGGCTTCATTTATCCACTCTGTTCAGTCTTCACATCTTCTACAGACCAGACAGGTGACTAGACGATGAATGATTGACAAGATCTGCGACAATGCTGCACTGATGTTGACTACAAAGACTACACAGGGTCTACAGATCAGAGCGCTCTTGCATACATACCGGGGTGGCAGTTCGGCTTATGCTCATAAACCTAACAGCAATTAGTACTGGTTTCTGAAGGAGGGGAAGGTGAGGAGAGGGATGGGGAGAGGGGAGAGAAGGTTAGTGGGATGGGTACTTCTTTATCCATGATGAAAACTGATTATTCAGTACCCAAAACAATCCATAATCTGTTTTTTCAAAGCTGTTGTTGCACAGTTCTGGATTCAGGATATCAGGCCTATGATCGGTAAGATCATGGAACAGGAGCTGATATTAGATCAGTGTTCTGACTCCGAATTTTACTCTCAGTGCTCTTACCATAGACCTCCTGATGTGTGTGAGGCGGCTTTTAGCTTTGCTCTCGGCAAACTCCAGAGTGCTGATGTCCTTCAGTCTGGCCTTGTACTTATTCATTTGCTCACAGATTATTAGCTCCACGCAGCTGTAGAGCAAATCAACAGGAGTTAAACACTAAACATGTAGAAGAAACATAAGAACACACCGACACACGATGCTGTGCAAATGTCAGAGACCATTGACATTCATCCAGTTTCCAGTACAAACAGCCATTAGGTATACATTATTAATTTTATAAAGCAAAGGTATATATTAAGGAAGACTACACAGAAGCCTCAAAATCCTGATATATATTTTTCAGTATTTAGTTTACAGTGTATTTCTGTTTGCATTTTTTCTCACATAAAAAAAAGAAAAAGCAGTACATGTTAGTCATTTTGACTGGAAATGAAATAACAATAGGATGGTCTCTGAATTGTGCTCATATTTCCCAATAGATGCGAATATCTTACGCAGTGGTCTTGCCAATGTCCTGTACACTCTGCAGAGGGTCTGTGCTGTCGGGGCAACGCAGGATACATGGAGCAAACACAATGGCTAAAGCATTAGCAGACATCCGGTTAGTCTCCTCCTGCAGGGAGATCCTAAAAATACACATCAAGACACAACTTAAAATACGGCACATACAGTGCTATGCAAAAGGCTTGAGAAATATATATTTAAAAGCTGTTTATCTGTTTTTTAAATACACTAATATTGTAATAAATAATGAGGAATGTAAATTAATGCAGAAAATAATGATTTTATGTACCTTAATGCGTTTACTTTCTAGACCTCTGCTTGTGGAAACCTAGTATTTATTTATTGGATCGATCTGTTCTTCATAACAGTGAATCAAGTGTGTTGCTAATGGAATTGCACAAATCCTTGGAGCAGAAATTGTATAGTTAATCTACCATGATGTACTATGAATCTTTATGGTAACTATTTACAGTATGACTTTCACATGCCATGCTTTTACTGTGGTGCTCATATTTAATCATATTTAATTATGATTTTTAAACAGATTTTACTATGACATTTTATGGTAACCATGGCTATCACGCTCCCAACTGTGACACTTCCATGATTGGACTGTCATTCTATATTGTACTCCTGGCAACAGTTAAGAGTGCTATGTTGCTGTATTTTATTATATAGATTTTAATTATATTACTTTGCTCTAGAGTTCCTTCAGTGACACCCTTGAATGTTTAATCTGAAATATCTGATGTGTCCATATACGTTCTGTGGTAAATAATGTAAAACAAGCAAAGAGTAGGAAAATAGGTTTCTTTGCCTAACTATCATGAGAATAAGATTTCCTCTGTCTTACCTGACCAGGTGGAAGATTAGTCTCTCCAGGGTGTTGAGGTGCGTCCTGCTGAGTTGATCGATTACTGTGTACACACCTCTCACCACTTCCCTCTTGTCTTGCAAACCTGCACCAACCAAAAAGGGATAGTGACATTATTAATGGAGACAGAAGGAATGTGGCTTTGTCTGAAAGCATTTTGGAACACAGTTATTATACCTGTTGCCCTGAGGAACTCCTCATACAGCTCAAAGGTCATGAGAGGATTGGGCAGGTCCCTGAGCCACTGCTTCAACACACTGGCGATGACATGGATGTTATAGTCATCCAGACTCACGCTGTTTGCATCTGAAATAGGAGTTAACACACAGGGTGACTACAGGGCACATATATCTTTCTGTTGGATGTACTTGTTCAGTAATCTTTCTAATACTTTAATGTGGTTTTACGATCATTCTAGTACTAATAATTTGCACCTCATTCAGGTATGAGGGACCAAACTCACCAAACTCCAGACTTAATACAACAAAACTAAAGTCAGCATATACACTTACCAACATTAGCTGCACTTTTACTTATTTTCTGTGACTAAATGTGTGCTCACTTGCAGTGGTCTTAACACATGCTAACTCAGTCATCGGTGTGTTCAGGCATCCTGCCTTACTGTTTTCAGCTGATTGCCCATAAAACTGGTTAAAAGTCAAACAACTACTTAACAATCAATTACGCTTATTTACCGTAATAAAGGCAAATCTGCTATGTGTGTTAAATGTGGATCCATGTCTTGGAATTATGTTGGTAGTTTGAACAGATTTGGCTCACCTGTGTCCAGCCCCAACTTTAGTTCTTTGATTTTATTGTTGGATCCAGACTTCCTGTAGATGCCCTCTGTGTAGAGACCATGCATCTCTATGTAATTGATCAGCTTCTCCACAACCAGAGGCACGGCTCTCTCATCGCTGGTTAACCGAGAAAGCTCTACACCAAACTGCCTCGAAGACAGCTCTGGGTCGAACTGCACATACATACACACACAGGCACACATTAATAAAGCATTTCTGGATGAAAAACCTAAGAATAAACTTAGTAGTAAATACCATCATGATCACCTTAATAAAAATATTAAAGTCTTCTCACAAATAGTAATAATAATAGTATCATAACATCAATAATATCATCTCAGTAATACAAGCAGTGATCATAATCAGTGTCACTCGTTACAAAAGCACACACATGAATAAACCATTTTTGAAGGATAACCATTCATTCAGTTGAATAATACATAGAATTATACACAGAATTACTCCCCACAACACACACACACACACACACACAC
>JBBJLR010000133.1:12752421-12764557 GCA_037577145.1 Brachypetersius gabonensis
CACACACACACACACACACACACACACACACACACACACACACACACACACACACACACACACACACGTCTTTTGTTTAGTCAAAAGAAGGAAGGTTACACTTCAGAAAGAGAAATGACAGGGGAAGCCTCTAATTTATTTCTTGCCGTACAGTTGCATAAACATTTTGTTATGCTTGTTCATTACAGAGCCTCATGTAGAGCAAGTATGTCTACACAACAGCTTTAATGAATGAATTTTATAACCTAATCTATAACTATAAATTCTTTGCTCAGTTCTTTTAGAGCTTTAACTGAACATCACTGGGTGCCAACCAGCATGAGATGCAAAAAAAGGAGGCGGCGCTAGAAAAGTTCTTACCTGTATGACATGTGCAGCGTGTCTCTGGTTGATGAAGAGTTTCCTCTCCAGCAGGGCTCTGAACCTCCTCTGTAGTGTCACAATCCTCCTCAGAACCTCCTGATGGAGCAGATCTTGTAACCTCTGCCTCTGCACCTCTCGCAAAAACACCTTGAGGGTGAGGAGTAGCAAAGAAAAAGGGAGGCATTTCAAACATTAATTCAAGCATTATGGTCTCTATAAGAATTAAGAGTTAATTATACTTTCTTTTTAAAGCAATCTACTCTACTAGTTATGTACTACTAGAGCATTTCGAAAAGCGTTTTCCTCACTGAGTAAATAAACTATGACAAAAAAGAGAGGTGGTACCATGGTTTTGCCCACTTGATACCCATCTGGGTCAAGGTCGACTCTCTGCAGGAACTCTTGAATGCCAGCCTGACTGGCACCCATGCCATCTGGCAACAGCACATGGAAATGATGAGCGAAGTCCTACAGAGGCAGGCAAAGAGACAATGAACACAGCCCAGTGTTTGGAAAACCTGAATTTTTTCCCTATAAAAATATTCTTCATATATTCTTCATCTGCCAGATGTTTCAAAAATTGATTTCATTTGTGTTTGTGTGTGTCTGTGTGTGTGTGTGTACTTGAATGCGTGTGTATGTGTGTGTGAGTGTGTGTGACATACCTGAAAAGTATATTTCACGCTGTATCCAGACTGGCGTATTCTCACTGTCTCCAGCATGCCAGTGTACCTCAGCTGCCTTAGTACCAATCCATCATTAAAGCGTAGAGGAAGCTGGAAGACAGACACGTACAGAATGTTCAAAATTTTAGCACAAACAATCGCATAAGTCACCATAAAATCTAAGATCAGCAGTACCTTCTCTGCATTTGAGCGGATGCATTTTACAAAGTAGGGTTCTGACTGGCCCAGAGTTTCCATCAGTTTGCTGAGTGAGGCCTGCAAAAGTAAAATAAAAATAAAAATAAACACCTCTGACATTGCTTGAACAGTGACTTTCTCAGGCATCACTCAGGTCATCAGACAAGAGACTGGTTCAACCTCAATCCTACACCTGCTCGATTATGGTAAAAATCATAACGATTATTTTGGTCAATACTGAGATCAGTGTTAAACGTGACTACTTATTGACTTGGCAACATAAGGCATTTACTGAACATAACATTCTTTTAAACGGTGGAGGTTAACAGACTTTTCTAAAATTATTTAGATTTTTTTTTGGCGGAGTGTGTTTGTTTGTTGCTGATGTGTTGATTTAATTTGTTGACAAGAGCGGGGAAAAACAAAAAATATGGGAAAAATATTAAAACTAGAAGGCAGCAGGAAAAAATATCACAATACAAGAAAAACTTCGGAGAGCTGACAGGGCTGGGCTGTAGTTTTAGCAAAGCAGAATGTAAAGCTGCTTTAGGGTTCTACTCAAACACACAGTGGCGCATCTGGTTGAATCACAAGCGTTGTAAAGAATGGCCACAGCTGCGTAGCATCCAAAATACAGCGCAGCTCCTCTGGTGGAATCCAGGGGTAAAACAAAACTAAATAAGAGCATCGCTGCAAAATGGAATGAGACATAATAATAATTTTATCTTGTTTTCATAACTGCTGAAAGAAAACACTGTAACTGAAAATATAATTTCATAATTTCATATCCTAATGAATATCAATATGCAGAAATAGAGGTCAGACTAGCGTTTGTGACCTGAAACTGTGCACTGATGCTGGGAGGCTTTTTCTTCTTGTGTAGGTGGAGGAGCGATTTTGTGATACGGTCATGAAGTGTCAGGCTGCTCAGGTACTTCAGGGACTTCACATCCAACAGATGCTGCACACATAGCAAATGGAAGACAATAAACCAACAGACATATGTGCACTATCCCAGAAACAGACTATCAGACATTCAGCAGAACACAGACTACGTTTAATGGAAAAAAAAACCTTGATTTTTGTGGGTGAAATTTTACGGAATATACTGTGAGTGGTGTTTGTTTATTGAAATATTCTGTAATGTTGGTGTGCTTGTTGTGTGCTAGGGCTGTACCTTGGGAAGGTAAAGCTTGGTCTTGTAATTCTTGTTCCGCCTGTGAAGAGGACACTCAACATGAGTTGCTAAACATACACACACATGAAGTTCCTTACATAATAAAGGAATAATTGTGACTCACATCAGAATGCCCTGTGCTCTCTCCAGCAGCTTGCTGCTCATGGCATTGACAAATATACCGTCCTCTTCATGAGAGAAACCAGTGGAAGCCAGGCGACCAGGCCTTGAGCTGCGGCCATTACAACCAGAGAACTCGTCTCTGAAAGAGAAAGAAAATGATACTGTGAAGGCAGGTTTTTTATACAATAATAATGATCAAGACCTATTTAGAAGTTGGTTGTAACTGATTTATAATACAACAAGCTTATCTTATGACCCAGAGAGCTCTGTCCTTCTAAGACGCACTTACCTGGCTGATTTTTCACTGATGGCGTTTGTGCCCTGTAAGTCTGAGAGTGGGCTGCGTGGGCTCTTCCGTGTGATGCAGGAATCTGTTTTAAGGGAGTCATCCAGAGTAAATTAGTGCCTTCTCAACTGACAGCACTTAAAACCTCAATAGAACAGCCAGTGCAGTTCAAAGTAATTATTAGAGCCACCAACTAGCAGCCTACATGTAAACAGAATATTCAGGTACAATAAAAAAGTCTGAAATCTGAACACATGGGTGAGACCTACTGTCTGGAGGAAATAGCTCCAGACAGTGCATGACCTTGGGTGTTTTAGTGGGCGATTTGCATTGTGTCCATTGCCATATAACACATAAACCATTTCCTGTGAAAAATTCCTGCCTAGATCTAACAGCAGATACACTGCAGAAATTCTTTCTAACTCTGTGTGTGGCCACTGGTATACACGGTGATAAACGGCAGCTTCAACAGCGACAGTCTCCTTTCTGCTCTGCTGCTGTAAGGAAACACTTAAAAAAAAGAAATAAAAAACAATTCATCTAAATCCAGTTCACAACAACGGTTCATACACACTAATCATTAAAACCCCCACCCAAACATTCTGTAGTTCTCCCTTTTTTTCATGTACGTTTTGAAGTGGGGCCTCCATGGATCAGACTAGTTTGTCCAGGACATCACACAGATAATTAATTGGATTGAAATCATGGGAAACTGGAACTCAGTGTTTCACAAACCCTTCTTGAACAATTTTTGCAGGGCAGTTAGGTGCACTATCCTGCTGAAAGAAGCCTCTACCATAAAGGAATCTCCTGAAAGGGTGTGCTTGGTTTGCAACAAAATTTAGGCAAGAGGTATGTGTCAAAGTAACATCCACATGACCTAATGTTTCCCAGCAGAAAACTGCCCAGAGCATCACACTGCCTCCTTCAGCTTGTTTTCCTACAGCACAGGCGAGTGACTTCTGTTCCCTAGGCAAGTGACACACACTTGGCTGTCCACCTTCTTCCATTGCCCCATGGTCTGAATCAGATGCGCATTGTGGGCATTTCTGACTCTGAGTGCTGCTCTGACCAGGTCGTCTGGCCATCACAGCTTGACCCTTGTCACAGTCATTTAGATCCTTCTGCCTGCCCACTTTTTCTGCTTCCAACACATCAACTTCAAGACTGCCTAATATATTCCACCCCTTGACAAGTGCCATTGTAACACGATAATTAATGTTATTCATTTCGCCTGCCATCGTTTTAATTGTTATGGCTGATCTGTGTAAATAACATGTTGGCAGGTTAACAATAGTTTCCGAATTCTATTCGAAGAAGATAATAAGCATGCCCATTAGATAACGAGACCATTATCAATGTTTGTCCCTTTGCATGAATTTCTGTGAATGGTTGTTTAGTCCTGCTACAAAAGATGATACAGGACGGTTAACAATTTGCAATTTTCAGGCCCCCGTCTTTTCTTTTTTCCACTGCTGGCCTGACTACTATGAATGGAATAAATGAATAAGGCTCGTGGTCTTACTGTATCTGTCATCTTTGCATCTCTGAAGGATCTCAAGGCTTCTCTGGTGTACTGGGTGATGCAGGAAACTAAAGCTATCCACACTTTTAATGACTGTACATTGCACGGCAGAATTAGAGCCTGGTGGGAAAAGGAAGAATCATATGAGTGTTTACGTTTCAGAAACAATATATGGCCAACAAAACTCTATTTAACGACTGGCACTGTAATGGACGTAATATGTGCAACTATGTGCAATATGGAAGCTCAATGTTTTCCGTGTGAGCCAGAAGCTCAGGTGACACAGCACATCCACAATTATCTTGCTTAGCTGTTCTTTACATATTTAAACACTTGCGAACATCTTCACTTCGCTTCGTCTCTGCGGTCATGAATAATGTACAAGAACTGCATCATTGGTTGTGCAGTGAAGCTCAAATAATCTCGAAGAGCATTTGGTAAGACATGTTACATGAAAGAATTGTTTCTCTTCTGACGCCACGGGAGCTAGAATTACATTAATGCTTCTATTTTGGGGGTTAGCATCAGGAAACACGTGCGGGCAGGG
This sequence comes from Brachypetersius gabonensis, assembly GCA_037577145.1. Taxonomy (NCBI): domain Eukaryota; kingdom Metazoa; phylum Chordata; class Actinopteri; order Characiformes; family Alestidae; genus Brachypetersius; species Brachypetersius gabonensis. Next base: position 12,757,306 of record JBBJLR010000133.1, read on the forward strand.
AAATGCAAAACTGTGCAGCAGGAGAGTGTCTGTGCCTTTATGGACTCACCACTTCTCTTCTCCGTGTGTCGTTTGCCAGCTCCTTTAAAGGCTACCACTGCTCTGAAGTACGCTCTGAGCACAGCCCAGCGGAAGGTGGCCACAGGGTTGATTCCCATCAGGTTGCAGATAAAGGCGCTTTTACTGCTCTTCAGCAGGGCGACGATGTCCGGACGCATGTGGTCTGTATTCTTCTCCCTGAAGTCCTGCACAGGAAGAGAGGAACAGAAAGGAAAGACTGAGATTAGATTATGAGTTCTCAAAGGACTCCTCTTTGCACTGCTGTAATTGTGCACCATTCTGTTGCCCTCTCCAGATAAAACCATGTGTTACAAACACATCTAAATATCAACATCACTGATGTAACACTAACACACACACACACACACACACACACACACACACACACACACACACTGGTGTTCGCACACATTCTGGTGACAGAAGCTGATCTGGATTAAGCGATTTGATCTTCAATCTCTTTGTGTTTTATATACAACATCTGCGTTCATGGCTAATACTGTCACTGGCTGCTTATGACACATCTGGCGTAAAACAATACAGTGATGACAAAGAAATAAATCAAACAAACAAAATATAAAAGCAGGAATACGAATTAGTGACAGCATAAAGAGATTGGCCACAGTAGGGGAGCTCCATGTCTTTGTGTGTGAGAGAGAAGAAATGCTGTGTGAGAGTTTGTGCATGCGTGTGTTATGCAGATGTAAAAGACGTGTTGCTGGAAAAGAGGGCAGCCTATGAATTAGACCCCCTCTGCCAAACATGTGCTTCAAATACAATCGCAGCTAGGGCAAATCCAACCAATCAGATTAGAAGACAGAATTAGGTCAGTGGACGTCGTGTGCGTGTGCGTGCGTTTGGTTCTTTTCTCTCTCTCACATGCACACATCAAACAATTTTCCAATCACACACAATCCCACTAAGTCAAATCCAGTTAACAGCAATTAGAATTACGATTTTAGTAGGCAAACAACTGGGGGTTCAGCAGATTATCACCTTGACGCTGTATTTGACCTTCCCAGCATAGTGATGTATAATGAAGGCTGGCTCCATGACGGCAGGGAACTCAATGTAGCTGTTCCCCTCGTGTTGCCTCTTAAACTTATCCAGCAGGGTCTGGTTGGATGCCTGGGGAAAGCTGCAGAGACAGAGAAGGATCTGTCAATGTTTCACACAATTTAAAAATTTAGAATCAATGAAATACACGTCGTTTTTTTCTGTTGCTGTTTTGGATGTTTTGAGGTTCATGCTGATCTGATCAAGTGCCAAAGAATAAAACTGATCTAGGCTTTTGTTGGGGGGATGCACCTCTCTACAGATCCATTGCAGAATTGCCTATTTTTATGATCAAATGCCATCTGAAATACAGCTCTAGCTCTACAAACACTGTCACTATGGAGATCTGCGTGCTGTGCTACAGTGCGATGGCACATTAGTGGCACATGCTTTTAACACTGGACATTTAAATGTCTCCAACAAAGTCTAACTCAATCTTGTTTCTAGAGCACCACTCCCGTATGTGTTGTAGTGTTTTTCTACTCCACACCAAGTTCACCTCAGGAAGAGCTTTTTAAATAGATCACTAGTTGCATCCGGTCTATCCGTAGCAGGAGAAAGTCTGAAATATGGAGAGCAGGTGTGCTCCATAAAAACTGCTCGAACATTGAGTATAATCCAGGGTTAACAGACGAGACTAAGACTCACTTGCACTCCTCATCCAGTAGGTGGAGCAAACCTGTGGGTTTCTTGCTGATGAGGTTAATGCAGCTTGTGTTGTCAATGTAGTCGATCATATGCCAGCTGATGCCCTCTGCACGGTACTCCTCCTGTACATACAAAACAAAATGTAGTTGCTCATCTACAGTAGACTGACAAGAAAGTGATCAACTGCATTCCAGTGGCCAGAGCCTCTGATTTGCTGTTTGCTTTGGGCTCTGCTCCTAAAAAGCATGAAAAGTGGTAGATGATGCAGTTACTTTGCTTTTAATCAATAACAACATAACATCTCCTCATGAAGACCAGCCCAGTCAAACTGGCAAGGGGAGATGGACCGGACTCTAACCAACAAGGACAGGACCTGAGGTTCTTTGAGTGGGTGAGTAGGGCATGGGGTACTGTGGAGCTCAGCAGGTGATTCTCCTCACGGTACAGCAGCTCGGTGATTCCTGCCATAAAGCTTCATGATTAAAAGGTAAGTGAAGCCAAGCAGCATGATCGCAGTGACACAACGATCACTAAGGTCTGACCTAAGAAAAGTTAACTATTCAATTATACCTTAACTTCTGTTCAAATCTAACAAAGACTCACGCTTTGTCTGGATAAACTATGAGAAAATTTCTGCTGTCACCTTCAAATGGTGTTTATTATACAGAGACGTTATTCAGAGCTTTGTCAGGTCTCCCAGAAAATGCAGAGTGAAGAGACGCTACTCCATACCGTAACTCTTAGACTGTCAGTCTATTGGTAATGCTTTGCAGTGAAGGGTGGAAAAAAAAGGCCAAATTAAGGAGCGACTGGCACTGGGAGTGTAAACACTGGACTAAGGCCCTGCAGCCTGCGGCAGGGAGTTCTGTGTATTTGCTTTGGCGACTACTCAAAGGGTACATGCTGCCTTAGATAAGAGAGAGAAAGGGTGTTTGAGTGTTTGTATGAGTGCGCCTGTGTGTGTATGTGTGTGTGAGAGAGAGAATGAAAAAGAATGATGTTCACTTCTTTCCATGAGTTTCCCACATTGCCTACTGAAACCATTAAGCACCTTGTTGCATTCCTCAGTCCACTGAGCAGACCTTATCAAACAGACCTGCAGATTTAATCATTATGACATTAGGTTTACAAATATTAAAAGCAGCACACAGACAAATGTGCAGGCATGTGTACGTGTACACACACACAAGCACAGTCAGATCAATAGAGAAAGCAGTGGTTAACACTCCCTGCAGAGTCAACCACGCACCGTTAGTTTTGGGGGGATGACATTTGCACTTAAATTCACACTTCGTACGCCTATAACATATTTCCATTTAACAAAATGTAATATTTAATATTCATGGATAAAATGTTGGACTTGCCTCATGAAAATGGGTTTTTCAGATGTTGTTATACCTTAAACATGTTTTATGTTGCAATTCATTTTTCACGTCGTATGTTTATCCCTTCGATTTAAACAGACTTTTGCTACTGTGCCTTGAAGACTGTAAATACTGCATATTTTTGCTGCTTCGTTTTTAAAAATGGACAGTACAGCTTTCAAAATGCAATTTTCCATGATCTGGTCCCCATTTAAATATCTCTGTTTAAAGCCTATATTGAATTTAAGTGGTTAATTAAGTTGCAACTGTTTAAATGGAATACACTGTGAAACGCTCTTTAGATGGTCCATATTCTTTATTTCAGCACTGATTGGAATGAAAGCAGAGGAAGCAGAGTTGAGATCACAGTATGGGTGAAAATACAGCGCCACATGTGGATGGCAATAAAATCTTGCTTAATGACAACACTGTTGGAAGAGTGTTTGAGTAGCACACACATACACTTCTTTAAACCCCAGGCTACAGCACAATAAAACACTGTTTTCGTGAGTCAAGGTTTCGGGACTCCATTATGCAGCATGTGTGTGGAGCAGTGCCTGTGGTGCAGTGTATAGCTTCAAGAAGCTGCAGGCTGATGGCAGTAGTAATATGTGTCTAATCTGATTAGAGCCTTTTGAGGAAATCACACTCATTCATGCTTGATTTAACAATGGACGCTAGCTCTAATGAAGCAAATGTTACAGTAACAGAGGAACTGTGAAGGTGTTTTTCAGTTGTTGGAAATGGATTATTTGAGAGAACATGCCTTTGAAGACGTTTTTTTTGTGTGAAGCAAACAGAAAGAACTGAAAAATCCAGTGTGTATAACTGTTCACCCCCCTTAAAGTCAGTACTTTGTAGAGCCACCTTTGCAGCAATTACAGCTGCAAGTCACTTTAGATAAGTCTCTATAAGTGCCACTGGGATTTTTGCCCATTCTTCAAGGCAAAACTGCTCCAGCTCCTTCATGCTGGGTGTTTTCGCTTGTGAACAGCAATCTTTAAGTCTGACCAGAGATTCTCAATTGGATTGAGGTCTGGACTTTGACTAGGCCAATTTCAACACATTTAAATGTTTCCCCTTAAGTCACTTGAGTGTTGCTTTGGCAGTACGCTTCGGATCATTGTCCTGCTGGAAGCTAAAGACTGGCACAGGTTTTGCTCAAGAACATCCCTATATTTAGCACCATCCATTTTTCCCTCAACTCTGACCAGGTTACCCAGTCCCTGCTGCTGAAAAACATCCCCACAGCATAATGCTGCCACCACCATGTTTCACTGTATCTCATCTGACCAGGGCACCTTCCTCCATGCATCTAGCCCAGCTCTATGGAGTGCACGGCTTATTGTCGTCCGATGGACAGATACTTCAGTCTCTGCTGTGGAGATCTCTGTGCTGCCTCTGTTTAATGCCCTCCTTGCCCGGTCTAAGGGTTTTGGTGTGCGGTCCTTGCTTGGCAGGTTTGTTGTGGTACCATGTTCTTTCTATTTGAAGATGATGGAATTGATGGTGCTCCAAAAGATCATCAAAGATTTAAATATTTTTTATAGCACAACCCTGACTTTTACTTCTAAACAACTTTGTCCCTGACTTGTTTGGAGAGCTCCTTGGTCTACATGGTGTGATGCCTCTTGGTTAGTGGTGTTGCAGCCTCTGGGGTCTTTCAGAAAAGGTGTTTTTTTTTTGTACTGACAGATCATGTGACACTTAGATTGCACACAGGTGGTCTTCATTTCACTAATTATGTGACTTTTGAAGGTAATTTGTTGCACCAGAACATTTTAGGGGCTTCATAGCAAAGGGGGTGAATACATATATTTTTTTAATTAACAAAAATATTTTTCATATATATTTTTCTCATTTCACTTCACCAACTTTTGTGCAGATACATCACATAAAATTAGTTCTAAATTGAAGTTTGGAATGTAACAAAATAGGTACAAAGCCAAGGGGGAGAATACATTTGCAAGGCACTTAGGGATGCATTGAAATTATTTTTTGGGTCGAAACCGAAAACCGAAAATGAGGAAACACAAAACAGAAAATGCATTTGTTGCCATTTTCGACTGAACATTTTTGGTGGCTGAATATTCGGTGCATCCCTAAAGCACTGTATCTTTATAGCAAACGTGTCACTAAAATAATGTCTAATAACATGGTATACACCATGGCTGCCTGAACTGGAGAAAATAAAATGGAAATAATTGCATTTATGGTAAAATTAAAACTGCAAAAGACAAACCCTCCCACCAACACAAACTGTATTAATTGTGATTTAACATATACATAAATAAGATTTCATAGATGGACCACAACACTTATTTTGATGAAGGAACAGTTTTCTCACACTAAGTAAGAGAATAAATTGTGCTGAGAGTACATAAAAGTTTACAAGAACAACTGATGCAGTAATAAAACTTTCAAACAATAAGGCCTATTGTTTTTGATTGTTTATGAAACTACAAATTCTGAAAATTAAAAAAGAAAGCCATGAGATCTGGCTGATTCATTGAGCTATTCACAAATTTATCAGCACAGTGAGACTCAAAAACATGAGGCACTTCAGAACTTACTCAAAAAGCCAGAGACATAAGCATTTTAAACTAAAATCTTTAAAGATCATACACATACATGAGAATCAAAACAGTTAACACCAAAACACTGTCACAGTTACAGAGAATCACTGAGTGATCTTCATTTATAGTTCAATCTCATAAGAGCTAACTAACATTGGAAACTCAGTACCAGCCAAATAACAACAGTCTATTCAGCACATCAATAGTGCAAACACCTCCACAACATCAGAAACATAACTTACCCTCACAAAACACAATACATTTAATGTCACATTATTCTAAAAACTAAAAACTGCTTTGACTTATAGTTTCACAGCTGTTGCAATTTTGGGAAATAAAGATAAATACCTACAGATTATAAAAAAACAGCTACCTTATTTGAACAGAGCTCATTACAGGCAATAGCTGAAATAATTCCAAGCAAGTAAGCTTAAAGGAAAATTACCTTTGGCCACACCTTTTGGCAGAAGGTGTGACACTGATATGTCCAAGACATACAAACTAAAATGAGCCTAGTTTGTAGCCCAGCCCTGCAGTAATGCTTTTAAAAACCTGCGGCTGTCAGTGTACATTAGCTCCCTTTTACAAGCAGCAGCAGGCCACTGTATTAGGGAATCTCAGGAACAGATTGTGTTGGAGAGAGGTTGTTTGGCAGTTCTCTGTGTGGCGAGAACACTTAGGTGAGAGATTCGAGACAAGCAAGGCACAGACAGGGCTGGTTTCCAAAGCCTCTGCCTGTCATTAATTACAGCCATGATGACCGAGAGAGAGACAGGGGGAGAGCGGGCTACATACCTGCTCCAGTTTGAAGACATGTTGGTTGAAGTAGTGCTGCAGTCTCTCATTTGCAAAGTTGATGCAGAACTGCTCAAAGCTGTTGTTCTCATAGTCCTCAAAGCCAAAGATATCCAGTACCCCAATGGACAGAATCTGAAATAAAAAACAAACTTGCATTGCTTTACTTTTTGCAAAAGAAACAAAATAAGTTAAATGTAAAGGAGGCAAATAGCTGTTCAAAATGAAATAAATTGTGTGATAATGGCATTCTACTAAAGCTCACCAATTTCAAGATAAATTATGTGACTATTAGATTATGTGTTCCACAACATAATGGCTTGTGGACAGATCACAAATCGTGAACATGTGATAAATGTGTTTATGCAATATGAAAGTTTCCCCCTAATTTCTAAACATCTATCTGAAATCAAACCATTTAACATAATTCTACTAGAATAAAGCAGGCAATAAAATTGCTGAACACAGACTGAACCACTCCCTCAAACCACTCCTGTGCCCTCTCTTTTACTTAAGTGTGATCATCAGGCTCCGTATTGTAAATACAGAAACAAAAGAAGACATCATGCCCACTCCACAGAAAGACAGACAAACAACCACAAACACCACCCTTTCAGGGGAGGACAATGGTCTAATCCACAAGATACCCACTGGGCATATCTCGCCAGCTGCCACAGTACGTACACACACACACACACACACACACACACACACACACACACACACACACACACACACACACACACACACACA
>JBBJLR010000133.1:12783396-12794836 GCA_037577145.1 Brachypetersius gabonensis
CACACACACACACACACACACACACACACACACACACACACACACACACACACACACACACACACACACAAAAATCACAGCCAGCTATTATAATTTATAACCCTCCAAGCAGTCAGCTCTTGACATAAATGGACTCTCTATTTATCCATCTTTTAACACTGAGCCTCAAACTCCAAGCTTTTCATCTACAGCCATGACTAACAGCACCCCTCCCCCCCTTTCCTCTCAAAGGTTCAGAGTCTCAAGCTCATTCTGCCAGTGGAGGAATCTGAAATGCTGAGCTATTCAGTGCGCTAAGGAGCTAGCTCTGGTAACCTGCTTTACAGAATAAGGGCAAAAATGGGGCGCTGCCTCAGACCTACACAGAGAGCCCTGCATATACATGAGCATGTACACATTTTTATACTGCCGTGCTTGAGAGACACCATTGACCAGAATCAGATTCCTTGTATGTGTTCATATTCACACGAGTCTGATTCTGAAATGCTCACATATTGCACAGACACAAGCTTTCAAGCTTTTTCAACCATACATGGATGCACTTATAGCCACATTCTGGACGTAGTATAACTTTGCACCCCAACCCCTGTGTACACACCTGAGGATTTAACTCTGAACTCCTAAAAACAGCCCTGTCCCCGAGGGCTCTGCTAACAGAGTGCCATCTGTTCATTAAGTGACACCATGTGAAGCTGCAGAGAGCCAAGAGAGAAGGCCCAAAACAGATCCAGAGATCATCAACCAAAAAAACGGTGATCCTTTGAGTTTTGTTTGTAGTATCAGAATTTCAATCTAATAATATGATGTGTTCTTTGTAAACAGTATGTACTATACACAGACTTTCCACACACCACAGCATTACCTGCGAAATAATACATTACAGCTGAAACAGGGAGGTTTCCGTTTGATCCAATTGAACATAGCGACTGACATCTTTAACACAATGTTACAGACCAATCTGTGAGTCTACCTCAAGGGTTAGGGTTGAGAAATGTACCAAATATTTGTGATACTGATGGTGAAAACATGATTCCTTTGGACATATTAAATTGGGCAATATTTCTCTTGGAGCCCATGACTGTGGAGGAAATACACACATGTTGCCCATACACAACTTGGAAGAGCCAGTAATGAGTGCTGACATATTTTTGGTGTCATGGACTAATAGAGGAGGAAAATCAAGCCGGAAAAACTTGCACATGACAGTGGCTCACACACACCACGTTCAATTACGACTGCCACACTAAAACCAGTCACTCGACTTTGCACTCTCAGGTATGCACCTATGCATCATTTAGATTCTTTCATTTTTAGCACTGGCTGGCAGGAACCGAGGCTGAACTGAAGTGTGTGGCAAATACCACAGAACAGATATGATTCATGCTTTTCTGTGACATCAGCCACAGCTTTGCTCTCACAGTTCTTTTTCTTCTACACTTGTATTAGCAGAGGACCAGTCAACAAATCCAAACACAAGGCTTCTGTCCTTCGGATACCAGTAACTCAGCTTTCCTAGCGCAGATCTGAATTATTGTCATTAAACGTATGGTTGTGCTTTGGCCAGCCAGAACATGTTCTGTGGTGAGCTGATGTTTGCCAGCTCAGCTCATGTCATACATCTACTCTCTTGATGTTAACAGCAATATTTATCACTTACCAACTGTTAGATAGTAATAAACTTGAATGTTTTTCACTTAGAACGCTTTTATTCACCCTCCCTCCCACCAGTAACATCATATACTGCAGTTATACTTGGTATGAAAGTTTGAAATGATGAAAGATGTGGACACCACAAACCTTAACAGAAAACTCAAATAATAACAATGAAGTGATCTAACAGCACAGTAAGACAAATCAAAAAACCCGTTCTGATATTGGCCAATACCATGAATCCCTAAAACTTACTTCTATATAGAGTTTGGCTGTATTTTAGCTATCTTTTGTCAACATATATTTACAGCCAAATCGCCCAGCTCTCCTTTGAGTTTCTGCACATCTCTAATGGAGGCTTGACTAGAATCGAGTGAATTTCTGAATACTTTCGAAAACCTTCATCCCTTCCTTGTCCTTTGGCTTAAGATGATAGCCTGGAGAGCACTGGCCCACATTTCAGACCACAGAGTGCTGCATCCACCTTCATCTGAGTCATATTGACTCACACTTGCTAAGCATGGAGACATGAAGAGAAGGCCAGGTCAGCTGAGCCAAGCTTCTGTTCACGAAGCTCCTCATCACTGGTGACACATTCTGAAGTCACTCTGTATGGTAAGAAAGACTTACATGAAAGACTTACATGAAAGACTAAAGACAACGTTCCAGACAAAAGAGGTATATACATTAATATAGAAACACTGCATGGGGCTCTTATTCACTTATGTATATGATGACATGTCTAGTTATAAAACCACCAAATCACTGGATGACTTTAGTTGGAAATGAATCATCTGGCAAAGACAGTGGTCACCGTGGAACAAAAAGTAATGTACAATTCCTGTAAGGCACCTAATAGAGAATTCCACCCATACCCGCCACACAAAGTGATATTTGACTGGTCCAGCAGCTAAGCTGAGATCGGATTACACATTAAAGCTATTACTGCCACCAAGGCCTGTATTAGAGGATTTTTATAGAAACTAATGGTTACTGGAATTAAATCAGGCCTAAATTGCCAGTTAGATTATACAGCATGGATGATCTAATGTTGATCATAGCCAGAGAGGACAGTGCGGTATGTGTGTGCGTGTGTATCTGTCCCTGTATGATTTTCCAAGCAGCATATGTATGAGAGAAAAAGGAACGTAAGTAAAAAAGAGAACAGAGGAGAGAGTGAGAGAAAAAGACAGAGGAGGACAGGAATAAGAAGGGAGAGGATAACAAGACCTGAGAGAAAGAGATGACTAATAAGACCTGGATGGCACTGGTCATTATAAATATGATGACAGGGTAATCCTTGATGTGGGATAAAGAGAGCCACAGATACAGACTGAGCGAATACGAGAGTCTGAAAACATCAGGGTGTCAGGCCAATGGACCACAGGCACATTGTTCTCTGAGGAGTAAAATGTCAGCAAATTTAAACCTCCACTAAAAAGTGCAAGAGTCGGGTCAGGGGAACATCAAAGGCTTCATGTGTGAGTGTGAGTGTGTGTGTGTGTGTGTGTGTTTGAATGTGAGCATGTGTGTAGGGCAAGGCAGTGGAGGAGGAGGCCAAGACGTGATCTATTTATAGCCATTTATAATAGGATTTCATTTTTAGTACACCCAATAAAGATAACATTACTCATGACTTTTCCTGCATATGTAACAGTGTATTGCACTTCATATTCCCTTCATCACTTATAATGGGACTCCTCTGCCACACAGTTGGACTCAAAGAGCTTTTTCATTCAGATAACAATGTTTGGCTTTCAGGCAGAGGACTAACATTTATGATTCTCTTTTTTGCCTCCTACAGAGACCTTCAACACACACTCATGCTTAATTTATTGAAACAAAGTCTTGATCCACTAAACAAAGAAGGAAAGGCATTGTGTAAGATAAGCGGAGATATTTTACCCCAGTCATTTTAATACATTGTTTCTGATGAAAGAACTTAAATTGATATGGCTATCGAGCTCAAACTACTCAAACATTCCAAACGACAGGAGGAAATACACAGCAAGCATGACATATATAACCTGACAACTAATTCTGAAGTTATTTCTATTTGGTTTATATTGTTTACAAAGAGATGGGCTTTTTGGACAGAAGTGGATATGCTGCATGTCCTCCCTCTGCTTGATGCAGATCCAAACTTGTCATTAATCCAGTTGATGACTTTTTTTTTCTTTCGGAATAGGGTTAATAGCACAAGGCTTTAAACGCGTTATCAGAGGGGATATCTTAAACATCAAAACATCATTGTGGATTATCACCCACTCATATTACTTTCAAATGTAATTTGTGTGTTACAGTGTTGTACAGTATCACTATCTGTATCCCTTGAACTGGCTGCTGCTAGATTTGTACCCACACCGCCCCTTAATCTGATGGATGGCTCTGTCACTCCAAGACTGTGTGGAATTTCTCTCTAGCCGCTCTTGTTCTCTACGCAGCCTGGCCTAATCTCTCCGGGCTGGTGGCAACAGCATGGCTGTTCTGTGTTACAGGTCTGGATCTGTCACCACTGGCCAGGCAGCCCGCTGAATACCTCCTGCTAGTGGCAAACCTCAAGCTCTAATTACAGCGCCTGTCTGGTCTGTGTTAAACCAGCCGCTTTTCATCCACATACACATTTCTGCATAACAAATGCTTCCACATGAAGGCTTAGGATATTATGGAATGACATCACAGAACAATAAGTATGTTGTGCACTGTATATTGCTGCTATAGCTGTAGGGAGAGCTGCATTTTCTACAAAATCTCTGTATTAGTGAACTACAGGTTGTTTGAAACAAAGCTCTTTTCTGTGAAGATGGGGGTAACTCAATAGATTAGCTACGGATTAGGGCTGCACGATATTAGGAAAACATGCGATATGCGATAATGTTGTTGCGTGTTGCGATGGCGATATCGTGTTGCGATGGCGATGCGATAAGTGAGTAAAAACTTAGCCTTTATAGTGTTAGTGTTTTTCTGCTTTGGATTTGGTGGTAATAAAGACTCCAGACGCTGACTGTCTATGCAGGAAAAAAATGAAATGCAATACTTCCATTCCAACATTTTTTTTTTTTTTAAAGAATTTACTTAAATCGAGCATTTAATGCCTCCCATAAAACATTTGAACCACTGAACATTGTTGAAAAAAACGGAACCTATGCCTGGTTTATTTTTATACTAGGATTATCTGTTATAAATGCTATCAATGCCTCAACACAGCTGACAGATGTGTTCCCACTTCAGTCTGTCTGTTAAATTAGATTTGATCAGATCATGTTTTTAGTCCTGTTCAAACACCTTCGCTAAGTGTGACATCAGTAACCGAAAATGACTTGAAATCAAGTTCACTCTTGTTAGCAATGTCTATACCATGTTACAATAAAGTGAACTTATCATACACTACCAAGAGAACTTATAAATATAAACTTGGCTCTTTATATTTTCTTTTCACCCTGACATCCTCTAGCTGTGTTCAGATTAGCAAGCCTGCTTTTTCTGAAAAGTGACTGATTTATTCACTACTATATACACAGCTGAGCAACAATATAAGCATAATACATTTTGGCAGTTCACAAAGGGCACTTCAGAGTATTTCAGCAATGCTTTTCTTTCACTGAATGAAGGGTCAAAATAATCACAAAAGTTCAATATTACACACATGTAGATATAACCTATATGTCTCTAAGTACACTACCAGTCAAAAGTTTGGACACATCTTCTCATTCAATGTTTTTTCTTTTTATTTGTTTGTTTTTATTATTTTCTACAGTGTAGAAACATGGAATTATGCAGTGAACCAAATAAAAGAGTTAAACAAACCAGAATATCTTCCGGGATCCATAAGGTTTTCTGATTCTAATGTGTTTTGTAATACATTAACGATGGACAGTTGTTTCTTTTTACTTAGTTGAGTGGTTCTTGCCATAATGTGAAGTAGAACCGCAGTTGAATAGGATCACTAACTGCATACCAACCCGACCACCACAACTGATGGACGCAAACACATTAAAATTGCAAGAATTCCACTAATGTACTCTTGACGAGAAACGCCTGTTAATTAAATAAAATTCCAGGTCGACATCTCAAGAATCTGATTGAAAAAAACATCATCAAAGCAATAGGTGATGTTTTCAATATTAATCTACAATGTAGCCAGTAATAAAAACGAAGGAAATCAAAGGGAGCAAGGGTGTGCCCAAACTTCTGACTGATAGTGTATAGACTTTACATAAACTCATATACGACAGTATCTCTTCAGTGAGCTCACGCTAACATGTTATGTTATCTAACATTTCAAATGTTAATCTACAACAGAGCACATGGGAAACTAAAACGCCAGTCAAAGCATGATCCTGTCACACACAAGTGAGAGCCCTTCATACTAGCAACAGAAATTCTAAACCAATGAGGCAGACACAGAGCCTGTGCAAACAGCCAATCACGTCATTCAGAAATGGAGGCCGTCTGTCACAGATCCTGGCACAGCCACTCTGAGAATTCAGCCTGTTGCGAATCTGGGTGTTTTTGTTTGGGGGTTTTCCCTTTTCCCAGTTGTAGCTGTCTGTAGACTCTGCGCAGCTGGCTCTCAGGGTGTGTGCATTGTCCCAAAGGCCATCATTAGGTTCCATTAAGACAACAGTGGCTGAGCAGTGTGTTTTGTATATGTACTTGTATGGCCAATTCATAGTTAAGTTTCACTATAATCAAAACAAGGATAAACTCTGAGATCTTGGCAGTCTGCTATCATCTGTAACATCGACAGCAATTCCAAAAATACTTGGTGGAGACAAAGGCAGAAAAGTGAAAACAGAACAAAGCTTTTGACCGATCAGTCGGCTTTAGAGTGTCTCCTCATTCATTCATTCACTCACTCACTCACTCACCCACTCAATCAGTCAGTCAGTCGTGGATTAATTTATTCATTAATTTAGTATTACCTCTAAGACTGGTCCAGCCCCAAGTATGATCTGCTCCACGCCACTAGCAAAGCCCTTCTGGCTGAGTGCAGTAAGGTGATGGATCAGGAAATTGGTACTCTGGGTCTTCCCTGACCCACTTTCTCCAGATATAACGATACACTGATTCCTCCGCCTCTGCAGCATGGCATGATACGCCACATCCGCCACAGCATAAATATGTGGCTCCAGTTTTCCCAGCTGGTGGTTGTCATACATTTTGACATATTTGGGATTGTAGATGGGCAGGAACTTGAAGGGGTTGACAACTATTAGAATCCCACCAACGTAAGTGTAGATCTTCTCCTGTCTGAAACGTCCACGGAGGTTTTCGAGTAATGTCCGTTCGTTGAGGTCCGGCAGGGCGCAGAGGTCCGCAGCATGCTGCCCAGCCGGGGGCTGTGGGAGGAGCCCGCGCTCTACAAGCCTCCTCCTCTCCTCCGTCACCCGCAGCCACATCTGCAGACTGCCGTAGTGGATGGAGCCATCCAGGTTCTTCTCGCGCAAGAGGAAGCGGTAATCCTCGCCGCCAAGCCTGTTTTCCAGAGCCATGCGTGGCCACAGCATCATGCGCTGTACGGGGCAGTCGCCCGGGTTCAGGATCCATTCCTCCCCACCAAACTCCTTCACCTCTGCGAGGACATAGAGCCGGGCGCGGTCCAGCCGCAGGCGCTCAATCACCTGCTCAATGACCTCAGCTGCAGAGGTGACCTTGCGGGCGGAGACCGGGCAGTAGATGGTGCCCTCGGACAGGGCGCCCGGGTACACGCGTAGAGTGAACTCGGAGTCCTCAAAACGACGACGCCCTCCAGTGTCATGGCAACTCATGATGGAGCAGCAGCTCCCATCAGCACTGGCCAGACCTCCGACACACAGCTCAGGGGGTGGACTCAAGACATTCCAGCTGCACAGAAAGAGAGCGAGAGAGAGAGAGAGAGAGACAGAGACAGAGACAGAGACAGAGAGAGAGAATGAGAAAGAGTGGGATAAAGACAGATATGTTAAAGTGCATCTAAAATAAGAGCCTGTACATTTCCATAAATACACATGAAAGTGGACCTAAGTCAGGCCAGCCGCTCAAACCGCAGTGCCCTTAGTTCATGCATCCCATGACATCACAAACCACCCTATCTGTCATTCAAAACTAACACTTTGAGATGATAAGCTACTAATTAGGAGCAACTCATACTTGGGAAAGAGCTGAACAGGGATAGACGCAAACAAACCGAAACAGACACATACACCACAAGTTGAGGCCTGTGGGCCGAGTTCTCCAAGCCAGCACAGCAGACATGCACCCTGGACCTAAACACTCGACTGCCAAGTTCACCAGCTGCCATCTTCTGCACAGAAGTTCCTTTTATCCGCATAATGCTTTAATTCAGATACTTCCTGTTAGTGTTAAGCCTGGGGATCACCGTTCATAAACTGAAGACCAGTACATACAACACAACCGCAGGGTTAGGCTTATCCTCACAATAGTCATATTCATATAAACACAATAATTACACAACACAACATAATTACTCACAGAGAGCACAACAATTATACCAGAATCTGGGCTTTTAACAGTTGTAGCCTTTTGAATATAAAAAGAACCGCTGCTAAAGTGTCATCTGTCAAGTTTGCTATATGCAAAAGAATTCTTTGCAAACTGCGGTGAAATCCACCTTAATATCAATTTGTATGCATGTTTACAGCAGAGTCTACATTTCATTACATTCAGACTCTGCAGCAGAAGGCAGGCATAATGCCACAGACACAGATGCGGCATTGCCTGTTTCTCATGCAGAGCACACAAAGACTGGCTCTCTACTCTAAGCAAATTACACAATGGGAAAGCTGCAGCTGAAATATACTCCTCATGACTGTGGCACCAACTTTGACTTTGAAAAGTGAAGAGGTAGTGTCTAAATCCTTATTTTCCACAAAGAATTCCTTTTCTGCCCTAATTTGGATCTACTTTTTTCATTCTCCATGTTTCTATTTGCATCCTCCTGTTTAAGTGTCTTTCCTGTTGGCTGGCTCAGGTCCAGCTCTTCCAGGTATGAAGAAACCAGACAGACACATACACAGTCTTTCCAAAACCTGCCTCTCTATTGTTTATGTGCAGGATTCCTGTGCTCCAAACACTACAAATCACACAAGACTTAAAAGTCAAACCTGTGTCAACCGCATGGCTTAGCCTAAAACTACAAGTTATTGTTAGCTTTATTATTCCATGTTTTGACAATAATATCAGAGCCACTGTTACACTGATTGACTCCTCTGAAAGACAAGGAAGGAGAAAAGATTAAAAAGATAACACAGAGAAGGTCATTAATATGAGTGGATGACAGAAATATGAGCAGTTTTATAACCGGCCTGAAGGTCCTTTCTGTCATAGTTTCTGTCTAAAAGGCACCCTGTGTGCATTTTGCTGAATCTGACAAACCAGTTCCCTATATTTCCTAAATTAAAACATGCGTCATGTTTCCTGAGTGCCATATCTGTCACAGGACTTCTTATGAGCTGCAAGGTGCCGGAAGTGCATCCTACAGCTCAGTGGACAGGAAGGGTTTGCTCTGTCCTTTTTTTTTTTTGACCAAAAAAAACAAATGATGCCTCTTTACTTTTTTCTTACCCTCTCTCACGGCTTTTGCCTAAGGCTCTGAGGCATCTGGCAGCTCTTCTCTACCTTGCAGACATCTGTTAACCAATAATGACTGACAGAAAATTATATGGTGAAGTATGCAGCGTGTGGGAACAGTGGAGATATGCTACATGGTCACTGCTTTCAAACAAATTCCTGAAAGGCTTCAAAGAAAGAAGAGGCATATTGGTGTCCTTAATATACTGATATGCTTGAGCAGATATCTAATAACATATGAAGAAACAAAGTGTGCGACACAGTAGGCCAGAGCAAACCACATAGCAAACTAATCGTTTTCGCATGAGCACATTATTACTACTTGTGGTCTACTTTGTGGCAACGTCATTGTTTCTAGTGAAGCACTCACAGCAGCAGCCTTTTCAGCTGTATTCTGCAAAAGCTAAACAGGGGGACTAGATGCTGGTGTTGAGAGTTTGTTCTCTGGTTGTTGCTGTAGTCTAGCCAATCAGAGCATGAGAAGAGAAAGGAAAGTGTGCAAGACCACCAGTAGAATTACTGTATCAGTAGAATTCACTTTTTGCACCATAATCATAATGCCATGATGCAAATTTGACTTTTAAAGATGTGATACACTGAGAATTGCAGGAACACTATGCTGTAATGTATTGCCTCAAAAACTGTTAAATGATCGCTCTGAAAGGAAGGTTTATTAAATGTAAATTAAATGTTTTCACTTTCCCTAATTTCAGTATTATTTTAATGAAGCAGAACTTCTTCAGTTAAAGTATCATCATCCAAAAAGGTCCCTGAAAACGACACTTATTTTAAAGATATAAAGTATGATATAATAAAACAACAGGCCTCACATGTGTAAAACGTGCACTTCATTTCACCACTGAATGTACAACTTTAATACTTTATTCTTGTTAGCTGGCCTTAGTTATGGAAATAGCGTTCAACAGATAAATGCATTTTTGAGGTTCAAATTGCATGTGGAACCTAAGCCTTAAAAAAGTTCTCCACCTCATTTTGTACAAACAAAACGACACTTTCCGTTTCATTACAAAGCTCAAAATTCCAGGTGACCCTTCCACTACCCTGGAACAGCCTCCATATGCCTCACTAGACTGAAACAGACTGAGAGCCACAGTGGAACACTGACAGTTTCTATGAGCGGCTGGAGATAATTATTGAAGTCAGGTCAGGGGTCAAATTATGCTGCTGCAGGGGAATGCCAGCTCAGCCCTGACAGGCATCAACACCCCAGCCAGCTCTTGACCCCACAGATCAGCTCCAAAAGCACATTAAGTTAGCAATCAGCATCTCTTTCATTAACACAGCACATGCATGAACACACCAGCCCAGCAGAAGACGAACATTATGATAGAGCCCATGACCACACACAGAGGTTCATAAACTGAGGCTCAGATCATTTTTTAACAGAGTTTTAGGCAACAAATACACGTGATCTGGCCAGGAAGGGTGGAGACCGGGTGTTTTTGTTGGTTTGTTTGGTTACAAATGAGGTCTTTGTGTGTTCTGAGGTCTACTGTTGAAACAAGCATCAAAGTCAATGATGAAAGAATGTAAACAAGCTTTATAAGAACACAAGTTTGTTCAGTGAGCAAAAGGAGCTACACCTCGAAGCTAAACTGTCACAAAAATCACCAAGAGATAATTGCCCCATTTCTATAGTCAGCCCTAAGCCAGCGAATGACAGTCGTAATCTCTGTTCCACAGTCCTTTTCAAGCAACAGTGAGATTTTGGGCTTTGACTTAATAAGCTGACTCTCAACCTTCAGATTTTTGGCCAACTGAGCTTGTTAAACTGGCGAATGACACTCTCAAAATCACATTTCGTTAATTAAAGTCAGTAAATAAGCCCAGCGTTAAGGTTTTAACACTGATTTAACACAATGATGCAATGTCCTCTCATTAAAATCTGCAACCAGTAGCTCTAACACATGTATTTAACACAATCAAATGGATCAGCACATGGAATTTGAATTTCTGTGTTTACTATCACTGTCTTTATTGAGGCTGAATTTCCAGAGAGCTGAGCTTTTAAATAACTTTTAAATGTAGGCTTTCCAGGTATTTATCTCCCTCATTTTGTTGTCTCACACCCTAGTGAATTTTGAGTTCTTTCTAGGCAGTGTGTGTGTGTGTGTGTGTGTGTGTTTGAGTGTGTGTGTGTGTGTGTGTGTGTGTGTGTGTGTGTGTGTGTGTGTGTGTGTGTGTGTGTGTGTGTGTG
>JBBJLR010000133.1:12804750-12822188 GCA_037577145.1 Brachypetersius gabonensis
CGTTGCTGGAGAAGGCGAGGTGAGTGATACGCTGAGGTCAACATGGTCCCCAGGGTTTGCTTTGGTGGAGGAGGTGCCACAGTCTGGGCAGACATCACCAGTCAGCGCTAAACAGATTTGGTTATTGTACATGGATCAATCACTGCACGTTCTTACCTCAGAGACATCATAGAACCCATCATCATTCCCCAATTCCACCAGCACACCCCCAACTTTCTGTTCATGGATGATTATGCTCCACCACATCGTGGCAGAACTCACAGCTGGACTTCAGGAAGTTGGAGTGTCTCATATGGTATTGCCATCAATGTCCCCTGACCTGAACCCCATAGAGCACGTCTGGGACCAGTTGAAGCAGAGACTGGATGATCGTACCCAACCCTCACGTAACCTGGCAGAACTGCGTGTAGCACTTGTGGAAGAGTGGAACGCATTGCCTCAGAACATTATCTTGTGGCTAGTGAGGGGCATGAGACGTCGCAGTCAAGCTGTCATTGCGGTAAATGGTGGAAACATCCGCTACCGACAGTCAATTTTTGTTATTTGGGACTGTCCCTGTTATTGTCTAAATTTTTGGGGTAATAAATAAAAACGGTGTTTCTTCTCATACATTATTAGTAATATCAAAGGTAACTTTTACTTATTTCATAAAAATTCAGAGCAAATAGTACAAGCACTCATGTAAATAACACTATCCCTAACATATTGTGAGTAGTGTATATATATATATATATATATATACACACACACACACACATTTAAACCTATATATATATATAGGTTTAAACACACACACATTTTCACTATTAATACAACGGCGTTGACCCCAAAACAATGATAACAGCTAATTACAACTTGTGAATTCAGGCAAGTGCGCCAAAAACTAATTTTCTCAATGGTGCATCCAACATACCAAATAAGTTATCAAAAGTGTGCAAAGAAATTGTTCTAAACAGGAAACAGAGATTAGGCTGAGCTACAGGAGTGATTGTCTCATAAAAAGATTTATTTTCTGCCTAAATGTACAAAGGCAAGTTACAATATTGTATAAAAAAGAAATGTGGCAATGTACACTTTACATACGACAACCCCAGGAAGAGAGTGAGGGACAGAGGCAGAGGAAGAACGATACAGCTCAGAGACGGGGGAGGGGGGGGGAGCAAGGTTTACAAGAGAAATGCATCCGAACATACAAATGAACAAAAGCTGTAAACATCTGTCTTTCAAGTACCAATGAGTGATAGTGAGTCACAGCTCTCAGACAGAGAGAATCAGGACAAAAACACTCAGTGTGGAAGGGAGGAGGGGCCCGAATAGAACATGAAATAGAAGCTTGAGGGAACAAACAAACGAAAAACAAAAACATGTCCTCCCTTCAAGGACTGCACGGGACCAGCCATAGTAGCACCGTTTGAGACAATGTCTGAAGATCCCAAAAAAAAAAAAAAAAAAAAAAAAATGTACTGACTTGTCTCACTGAGGATAAACACTCAATATGCCTAAAAAAAAATAACTTATAACAAGCGCTTTTTCCTTAAAATTATGAACCATGTCACCAGACAGCACAATTTTACTGGTTATACGTTCAAAGATAACAGTTAAGTGACATTACTACGATTGAAGTAAAATCCCTCCCCACATTATACTCGAGTGTACGTCCCCCTTTTATGCTGATCTAAGTCCAGTTTGCTGGTTTCTCTAGAAATGTTTAAGGTTAGGATCTGGGTTTGGTAAAGTGGTCCTACCCCAGCTAAAAAGAAACACCTCTACCCTGAGCCACAGAGTGTGTAACATCTCCCCTCCAGGGTCTAAACATTTTTTTAATTCTCTGTGTAGGTGGCTTACTTGTTCTGATTAAATGGCAAAGGGTACGGATAAAAAAAATGCAATACAAGCACATCTGCAAAACTTGCATGTTAGTGTTAAAGATGGGACTAAAATAAAAATTTTGAATATTTAGCTGAACGCTGTAATTTGCAAAAACTATATTCAAATCCTCTGTCTGTGACAATGGTACATAAATGTTTTGTCTGTATACATATTAAAATATGGTGATTTTTGTAATGATGCCCACCTGAGGGACCCAGGTAGCATTAAAAAAACTACAGGGAACTGGATGAACTACCTGCCACTTAACAGCATTAAAAATACAAAACCAAAAAATACAAAATGTGATGTGAGATCTTTGAGAGCTTGAACCCATCCCCAAAATTCTAGTTGTTCTATTAGAGAAACTTTGACCTGGCTTTACCTCTGGTGCTAGTGCAGATTTGGACAAAAAAAAGTCCTCTAACATAACCAATTAAGTTATGTATTCATATATTCTTTCAGTGAACAAGAGAACCGAATGGAACCCAAAATGTGACAAGCTTGGAGAAGGACTGTGGTCGGGAAGTTTTTTTTTGGGGGGGGCAAGTAAAGAGAGAAGGGAAGTAAGAAAAGAAGGGGAGCGGGAGAGGAAAAAAAAAATCACAACACTTCAATTATAAAGCCGTTACACCAGCTACATATTCATATTATATCAACAATAGTAGAAAAAAAGGCTAACAGACCAAAAAAAAAGTAGGAAATTCCAATAGCATCCAACAACCTTTTTAAAATAATTCCTCTGTACAATATATACAGAAACCACATAATGAGTACATGTGGGAGAGTGAAGGGCAGCAACAAGTGAGGCAAACGTGCACAGCTTGCCTTACTCTCTGTGTTAATGTTTTTTTTTCTAGTGCTATAGTACACCATGCAGATACACATGACTGAGAGAGGGAGCCTGGAGGACATCTGGAAAAAAGGAGCTCCATTAGTGAACACCAACAGAACATGTACTCCACTGTCAGATATACAGTAACTCTACACATCAGTGTATTCCGACTGGGATCCAACGAGGGGGCTCGTATGATGGATCACCCTCAGACCCATGAACGGGCTGGCGCAGCCGGCTAAGCTGCAGCATGCAGACGCGCTGTGAAACGTCCCGTAGAGACTACTTCTTTGAACTCTTCGTGCCTTCAGAAATGCACTTACCCCAGGGCTTAAACTCTGATCCACGTGGTTTGGTATGAGACTCTCAAGCAGCAGCACGTTGAACCTAAGCATGGGTGTGTGTTACAGTTTGTGACCAGGCAAGCTTGGTATAGATCATCTGGTCACGCGCGCACACGCACCTTCACAGAGACAACGTCATCTCAGTTCCAGGAGCTGGGCCTGGGAGAAGTTATATAACAGTACACATGCCTTCCTTCCAGCATGGCTGCTCAATAGTATTGCCACAAGGAAGGCACTACTCAAGTCCAGCCTACAAGCAGTAAATACACACTCCTTCCTTAAAGAGAGTCCATCGAAGCACACTGGAGCACCCTTTCATAGTAGCCTGGTGTCAGTTGTCCCACTGTGGTGTCACAGATCCAAACTGTGGTGTTAAATATGGAGCAGGTGCATCAGTGATGCTGGAGAAATGTGTAATCCCTCAGAAGACCATTTGCTGCTACTTACTATGCACAAGACAGTGTAATGTTCAATGCACGGGCAGCTGATGGTATAGCATTGGGAGACAGATTTCCTTCCAAAAAAAAAAAAACACACAAAAAACAAAACAACTGTGAATGACACAGGCTGAATGTGTCAAGTGTGTTTTTCGAGTGCTTTTAACAAAAGTCAAGTAAGTGGATGTAAAACCTCCTCAACAGAATAGTAACAGCTCTAATTACTCCCCTGAATCTGAAATGAGTGACAGAAGTAGGCGCCATCAGCTTGCATAGAATCCAGAGGCTGTATGTCTAGACAAGGAGAAACTACACAACACAGAATATTCTGCAGTTCCTTGACTCTCTTACCCTTTGAGCAGAAACCAGAAAAGAAAAGGAAAATATCCACCAATATGTGTAATCCTCATGGCACCTGAGGAACTGTTCGGCGATGTAACTGTTAACACTTCCAGCCAAAGCCCAGACTGGTAAACAAACCAATGTAGTGACACAAAGTATCTATACTGTCCATCAGAAGTCCTCCATTCTCATTTTCTAAGCGCTAACATATCATATGCAGTCTCTGCAGACAGGCCGTCTCCTCTCTCACGAGTATGTAGCCCGTGGCTCTGAGGGGGGTGGGAGAGTGTCTAACTGGGCACTTCCAGTGGGGCTGGCGAGGGATCGGCACCCATCATCCATCTTCAGTGATGGGGAATGAGGAAGAGGGGCTGAGACACCGGGATATCCGGGAGGATCAACCAAAAAATTCAGGAACACCATTGAACTGATGCCATAAACTGCACATGTTTTAACTCATGTGATCTGATCACATGGCTGCAGGCAAGCTTGAGGTCCAAAAGTCACCTTTTCCCTGTTGGAGAAAAGAAAGGAATAGCCTTGACATCACGTCTGCCTACAAGAAAAATACAAGAAAAGACTGATGTGAGAAGGGGTCTCAGGAAAGCACATCATAAAATGAAGAAAGATTTCTTTCCTCCACTAGAGGGCAACAAAGACTGAACGCTACTACTGAGAACAAGCTGTAGGAGAACAGATCTTCTGGATTCTACAGGCTGAGGTAACAAATGATCCTGCTTTCTGCTCGCAGCTGATAAAGATCATCATCTTACCATTCTCACCTCCGTGCTGGAGGGTATAGTGAAGGGGCAGAAGCTTGCTGACTGGCAACAATGGCTGATGATGAGAGACCTATTCAGGGAAAGATGAATTGTGTGAAATCAAATGCAATTTTTAACCTACAATCTATACCACAGCATTCCTGATCATTCACTCACCTGTATAAGACAAATCATACTGCCCGGAGAGAAGAGGGTAGCCCAGATGGTGATGGGAAGGCATGATTCGCTGTGAGGGTGAAGATCGCGGCCGGTCGCTTTCTCGTTCCCTCTCATTTCCACTCCGCTCTCTCTCATGTGATACTTTCTCATTTACTGTGGGCGATTTGCTCTTGTAGTGGCTGGCGTGTTGGTGCAGGATGTCCAGCGCTTTGGACTCCGAAGCAGACTTGCCTGTCACTGTCGGACTGGCGCGGGCCTTCTCACCTTCCTCTCCTGGGGGCATCTTACTGCCATACGGTGAAAATGAGTAGCCTGCTGACAGGTAGGACCCTGGAGAAAACATGCAAAATTAACATGGGTAGAATGCATTGACTCCTTGTTGCCAAACAATAACAATTTGACAAAGTGGCATAGCATGAGGGGTAACACACAGCAGAGATCAAACAAATAAGTGATATCATAAAACATGACAATCATGAATTTGTAGATCTGTAACAGCTACAAATCCAAAGATGTATTTTTTAAGTTTTAAGAGATGTTCCTTATAATCATCTTACCTGGGTAGTTCTGCATCATGACTGAGGGCATTCCTCTGTATCCTGGGTGACTGGGGTCATAACCCTGGCTATACGGGTACCCATGCATGTAAGGCATGTATGACTGATGTTGAGGCAGAGCTGAGGAGAACTGCATATGAGCTCTAGGGTCTTTACTGACTCCCCTATGTTCTTCGGGAACTGCTGAGGTCCGTGGCTCAGGACCCTCTTTGCTTTCTTCTTTAGGAGGACCATCTTTGGTGCGAGTTCTCTCCTCTTTTCCTTTCCTGTCTCGCTCCCGATCTCTGTCTCGGTCCCTGTCACGATCCCGTTCTCGCTCTCTGTCACGATCTCGCTCTCGCTCATCCTTCCACCGCTCTTCATCTAGCTGTTTTTGGGCTTCAGGGTACTTGCTGGGGTATACGTAGGGCCATAGTCGAGAATCAGGTTCCTGGAAAAGAAGATTCAAGTACTTTTAAGAATTCAGAGAGTATAAGGAAATAAATTATCTGGACACCAATCAACAAATGTATAACCTTTAACTGTATTTAAAGCATACCTGTCTGTACATGTACATAGCCTGTTCCATGGCAGATGGCCTTCCAGACTCTGCTGAGAGCTTCTGCTCCTCTTTCCCATGGTGTCCACCTTCACTCAACTTCATCTTTAGCCCCTCTGCCTGCTGGCCCAGTGGTTTTCCATCTTCCCCCTTTGGGATAATAACGGATTTGGCCGACTCTGAGGTTGGCTCTTTGGGCTTCGTCTGAGGTGGGGGCTTTCCAAGGTCAGATAGGCTTGGAGCTTTGGACAGCGTTGGGGGAACCGATGCTTTCTGCTTCCACTCCTCTGACTTTATGGAGGCTTCCCTGTCCTTCTGAACAGCCTCTGATTTCTTCTCCGCTGCTCTGTGCTGTTCAGCCACCACCTGCCGCTGCCGTTCCTCGCACTGTTGCCTGTAGGCTGGGTTAGTATTCAACAAATGATTATGATAAGCCTGGTCTGCTGAATAACCATAAGGGGGCACGTAGGCATACTGATTGTAGTAGAGTGGCTGCATATACATATTGGAACGCTGCTGGATAACAGATGGCTGCTGTGGTTGATGTTGACTCTGAGCAATAATATCTGACTTGCGATCCTCAGGCTGTTCTGATTTACCCTTTTCATCCCCCAACTCAGAGTCTTCCTCTTTCTTTATCTTTACTGCACCATCTTGCAACACTACACCAGTACTGGAAACCCCTGGGCTGGGGTTTGGGTTGGCATAATTTGGCGAGTAATATGTCTCATAGTTGGCATAGTATGGGGATTCTTTGTTTGGAGGCTGAGCTGGAAATAGAGCCTTCTTTGCCCCTTCCCTGGTAGTCTGATCCTCAGACTTGACCTTCATGCTTTCCACTTTGCCCTCTCCATCTTCACCTGCATCTGAAATATCAGAGTAGGCTGGACTGTTTGTTTTCACTGATGAGTTATCAGCCCCGTTTTGGGTCACCACATGAAGTGGCGTGAGGGGTTGAGCAATACCTGCACTGTCTATCCGACTGGCGACACCAATAGAGGGACTGGGAGCGTTGTCAGTAAAGCTGTATATTTTGTCAGCTTCTGCCTTGATACTGGCCAAACGACTCTGATGGGGGTCTGTTGAGCCATTGAGCAGGCCATCACTTTTGCTCCCTGGATCTGAGGATTCAGAGTAAGGACTTTTGCCTTCCTCTGACTTCCCTCCTTTCCCAGGGGCTTTAGGGCTGTCCCCCTCCTTTCCCCCCTCCTTCTTTTTCTTGTCTTTTTTCTTCTTGTCCTTGGAACCACTTAAGGCTGGGTTCATTGAAGGGTCACCCATTGCTACAGGCTTAGGCTGGATGGCTTTCAGTTGGGGGCTTTTGGGAATAGACTGAACCACTGTGCTCACACCCATAGAGGAGCTTGAATTAGGTGCAGGGAAACTTGAAGCTTGCGAGCTGTACAGCTGTGGCGTCATGGAAGGTACAATCGGCCTCGCAGACTTCACACCTTTCTGAGACAGCTTATCTGCTTTGGAACCACTGCCAGACTTCTTAGCCTTGTCCAGACTTTTTTTATCATCAATGCCATCATTACTAGCCTCATCAGTAAGACATGGTCCATCTTCACAGCCATCTAAGTGCACTCCAGAATCGTGGTCAGCCTCCGGTTTCTTTTTGGACTGCTTTGAGGCATACTTGCCTGATGAAGGTGAAGGGCTCTGGGCGTCAAACCCTCTACCTTTTGGGGTAGCAGAACGGGCTGGAGAGACAGAGCCCTTCTGGGAGATGGAGGCCCCATTACAGCTGCCTGGCTCTGGATGCAAAGTAGAATCCTCCCCATATTCACTATCCCCATCCATGTCCAGTTTGATGTCATCATCATTGTGGGCACGAGCCTGGTGGTACTTCAGGCCGTTAATGTGTTTGTATTTCTTGTTGCAGTTGGGATGTGGACAGTCAATGAGAACTGGAGATGGGCAAGTGCGGTCCAGCGAAGGTGGCATGGGTTCTGCTTTGATTGTAGGGATGGGAAGGACAGCATGAGGCATTCCACTGTTTGAGTTGGTACGCATTCGTTTGCTACCTTTAGTGTCCTCTGAGCTAGAATTAGGCTCCATGTCTGAGGCAGGTTTGCTCTTGCGCTTGTTTACAGATGAGGGGCTGGCCTTGACATCTTCAGTGTTGCTGTTGGGTGGTGTGCGGCGTTCAGAAGAGTTCTGACTGCCCCGGCGTCCCTTGCTGTTGGACGCTGCCCGAGTCTTACTGCTGTTGCTCCCCTTGTTATCAGAGGAGTTGCTGTTCTCGTTTACTGGAGTGTTGCTGTTGGGTCTCATTCTTTTCCCCCTACCTCGTCCATTCCTCATCTCCAAATCACTTGTGGGTGACTCACAAAACCTGTTAGGACAGGAAAGAATGGAACATAAATAATCAGCTTGGGGTAAAAGTCACTTGGAGAACTGAGCCAGCAAAATAGGGTACAATCCCTCATCATTCCAACAATCAGACCAATTGTGAACAAATTTGCAATAAAGCTGAACTGCAAGCCCTTCAGGGTACACTGAATTCTTTGCCTGAATTCTTGAACACTTATGCACACCCCTCACAAGACACTAACAGTGCCATATAGACACTCAGATGAGTGATGGCCTCTCTTCTGAATCATGCTCCTCCATTCTGATTCCATAAGTGCCTCTCTGGCGGCCCCAAGAGAGACGTGCTGTGGGTTTTTATCCTCTTGTTATCCCTGATCTCGACAGCAGTGCTTGTTCTGACGGATGGCACGCAGTGGCACAGTCCTGCAGGATTAGACCAGGGTGACCTGGCTGCTGATTAGATATGTGGTGATAACATCCTCTAACAGACAGGGCATGAGCTCAGGAAGGCAAGAGAAGCCAGAGAGCTCACTCAAAAGACAGGTCTCATCTCTGTCACTGGCTTAGGAATAAAACACTGTAGTATCTGCAAAGCCGTATAGTATCACCTTATCACAACTACTGGAATGCTTGCTTCATTATACTGAGGTTGAGTGCATTCAAGACAAGAAGTGCAAAATACAAAGCTCAAAAGGGACACCCAGCCTTAGAATCTGTGCCTAGTACTGCAGGCAAAAATATGCATTTCATATGCATAGTCTTCCCAGTCATACTGAAAACATATTAGTTTAATCAAAGAGCTAGATATAGCGTGAAATGCATTTTGTTATCAAACTTGCCATACAGCAAGAATACTGCACGAGTAGCTAACACTTTCGCCTAACACATGAAGTAGGGAAAAAAATCCTGGCTTGAATTCCAAACGAACAAGAATGCTGGGTGCTAAAGCACAACTGTAGACTACACAGTCATATATAAACCCACAGAGATCTCTAAGGACTGCTTTTGTGCTGGTAATGTTTGCCTCCAGCCTCCTGTAGGCCTCAGATAACAAGTTCAGCAATGCAGTCTTTTCTAAAGCTGTCTGATTAGAAAAATACAGGCTCCTCTTGTGGCCAAATACAAAACAGTAGGTACAATGGATTGCTTGTTGCATGTGACCTTGTACAGGACCAGATAAAAATGCTAAGTCGAACAGAATTTGTGAAGTAATTGGGTAATAAGAGGAATAAAGTACTACAACACAGCTTAATCAAAAACATCAATGCTTTGCCATAGCCTCTTGAAATGTGGGTCAAACTTAAAGTACAAGGTACCAAGACAGACACAGAATTCAGCATCTGCTCCCTAACATATGCTGAAGGCCTCAGCTTTTGATGCCTTGGATCGATGAAAAGGAGGAAGAAAAGAAAAATCAATTCCGCCCTGATGTTGCATTTTAAAAGCACATTGTCAGCATGGGAAAGGCTCAAAGATATTACCCTCAGCAATGTCATTCATAATGACTAGAATAGTACACAGGCAGAATGGAACACAGGCGTTAATCTTTTGCAGATGACACAAATATGTGGTACTATTTTGTATGAATGCAAACAAAAACATCCACAGCATACAAAGCACAGATTAACAATATTCAAATAACCAAACCGCAACCTGTGATGTACAAATATGACCAATTTATATGATATGATGCATATATGACAGATGGCATAAATTACATCTATTTACTGTTTTCCATTTTAACACATTTGAGTGCTTCCTTACCGTGGTGGAGCCCAGTCGTGCCGAGTGCAGTCTAAAAGGGTGCCCACATAGGTCTTGTTCCTCCAGGTGACGTTAACTACCAGCATACCTATCAAATAAAAAGAAAAAAATGTTTTAAGTAGGGCTGGGAAAGTTAATGCGTTATCGCGTTAACGCATTATTTACTTAATGCTGACAATTATTTTATTGCACATGAACGCAGGTTTTTAAAATCCTTTTATTTTGAAAGTCGGTGCTTTCACCGAAGTAACGCGAGCAGCGACGGACTGGGACTTTCTTTACCAGGATGGGTCGCATCTTGGGCCTTTTTGCAGAACGTACAGATTGCCAGTCCGCCCCTGAACACCAGCACTGAGCTATTTAATAAGGACAAAAGTAATGGGACATCTGACCCCCGCGAAAACCAGCTGACAAGTACACCGCTCCCATTACTTTTGTCCCTATAAGACGCCTGACCATTACACCAAATGTGACTTTAATACTGGTTTCGCCAACATGCTTTGCAGCTGCTATAATGGCTGCGCCCCCAGGCTCTGAGAACCTGTTTTTCAATAACAAGCTAGATAAAACGTGAACGCCCTGTAGTGGCAAATAGCTTTGGTTTTATATTTGATTACAGTAATGTTTTTACAGAAATATTTGAACTTCAGCTGTGTGACTGCGTTAAAGAGAACACTGCGATTAAAAATTCCCTTATTTATTTACAGTCTTTTTTTACAGTGTTATTCCACTTTTGCCATTAATAAATATAAATCTGCGCAAAGCAAACATATTTGTCTAGTCCTATGTTGATAAGCGTATTAAAAACAGTATATTTAGTACAGACTTAAAGGCGCGATTAATCGCGAGTTAACTATGGCAAACATGAGATTAATTGCGATTAAATATTTTAATCTACTGACAGCCCTAGTTTTAAGAAAACCTCCAGAAAATAATTCCGCCGAGTCTTTTCAGGAAGGAACACCATGTCACCTTGTGTGTGGGTGTGTGTATATATACATGTATATACACACATACATTGACCGAGATACAGAGATTGCATCGTGTTATCATTTCAATGGTCAACATTTGTCCTCCACCTGACATTGCTGCAGCTGTAAAAAAGCCTGTATTTTTGAGTCAGGCAAGTAACAGCTGAGGCATGTAGAAGAGCTCCTTTACTCCTGAGTGCTCCAGTCTGTTCACTACAATTTGTCTCTCCAGTGATTCAGGCATCACATGGACACCACCACTGTTGCACAAAGCAGCCGAGATTGAGTGAAACAGCAACACTAAGATTAAGAAAGCAAAGGATCAGGAATGCAGGGGGCAGAGGAGATGTGGAGGGGGAATTCTCAACTAACTGAGCATAGCGAACAGAAGGTGGCAACAGCCACCACTTTTAGATACTGAATTCTCAGGACTCTGTCTGTCATATTATATGCCCCAATGTTTCAGTCCCAGTAGGGGAATTTCACCTCATACTCAACACACTACCCACTGACCTCCTTACAGCCTCCCTGCAATTCCTTCCTTCATGCCACTTCAACATTCCAATCTATTTCATGTCACTGGCAAAGCAAGTCAGAGATAAATGACGATGTTGCCAGGTGTAATTCAAAAACAGCGCTTGAACAGCTTATCAAAAAACGCCAGGCAACAGAATCCCTCTGACAGAGCACTGAAGCAAACCATTCAGTGTTCGCCTCTGTCTTTCACACTATGTTTCCTTGACAACCAGAAATGTCTGAGAGCCACCGCAACGAGCCTCATTCCATTTCAGTGACACAAGTGGGGGAAATTGAACAGATCACTTGAATCATGCAAGCAAATGGACGACATTGTTAATTTGCCTGCTATGCGGCAGACACACGCTGAGCGAACCCATTACATCTGCAAACAATTAGCATGACATCAGATGTTGTTGGAACGGTAATTGTTAGTCCTGAAATTAGACCCAGGACCACCAACTGAGCTAGGTGAAAGAAAAACTGAGCATGCCGCCAATTCCATGCTAGTCCCTAAAGCTCAGTACTATTTCCAGTGGCACAAAACTCATGAGCTGAAAGCTCACGCCTCATAAAGGAAGCCAGAGAGGGAGCCAAGGCATTTTAGTTTTAGTCTCTTTCAAAGCCCATTAAAAACAACTAACAGTCCTCAGCAAACCTATACTGCATGTGCCCTCCCAGAAATAACACTGATACAGGTGGGTATACAGTCGGAAAGAGATCACCGGGGCATGAACCAGCCTGTTCGGAGATGCCTTTCAGCTGATCTGTCAACTGTGAGAGTGGACACGTCCTCTAAATAGCCTTCCCCGACCGTGACCTCTACGTTTCAGCCAAGCCGTTAGGGGTAACCGGAGTCCGAGTCATCAGCTTTGAGGCGACATGTGTGCCGTGGCAAAAGACAGCAGTCCAAAGCAGACTAGTTCAGCTTTCAAAGGCCAAGAGAGAGCACAGCAGCCTTCTCGACTTTCACGCCTAAAAAGCACCAACTATCTCTCTCGTGCACTCATTCTCTCAGTTATCTTTGCTGAGTGCTTTGCTCCAAGCTGGAGCGCTGCTATATCACTTTCCCCCGGCTCCGATTTTCATAGCAAACAGTGCAGAGTAGAAGTCAAAATCTCAACATGTTCAAACCAGCTATGTTCTGACGTCTCATGTTTACCAAGTCGGCTCTTCATCCATAAGCCTCAGCTCCTATCAGACCTAAAACATCTCCATTCAAAAGAATAATACAAAGATTAGTAGCGTTTTAGTATAGCGGTTGACAAGGCGCCTGCCACAAGAGCTCAGTCTTCCTCTGGGTTCTAAACAAACACCTTAGCAACACTCTGTACAGTTCTCCATGTCTTTTGATGCGGCTTGTCTTAGCAAACATGAATCAGTCCGTGGCCCAAGCGTTCGAGCAGGTTGAGACTTAGCCTGCTCAGGAGAGTGTTCCTTGCTGATGTGGGGGTAAGGCATGGTGTTCTGCTGCCAGCCGGCAGACAATGTGATGTAAACCAACCCAAGTTTCCATCTGCACATGAAGCAGTCATTTACACTTCGATTGAGGGAAAAAAAAAAAGTTCAATCATTAACCAGGCTTGGACTCCTTCCATCTCTCTCCAGGGAGTAAAGCCTGAGGCAGTTGGTTCCACTTATCTGAAGACATTCTTTACATGTTACATATTTCCTTGGTCTTTGGCACACACAGCGCGTTAAAAGTTACGCCGCTTTTGACTTTGCAAACTGTTACCCGCAATGTGTTGTGCGTATTGGGTGAACTTTGTGAGGCTTTATTATTTACATAAAGCATGGCCTAAAGCTTCAAACGTTAGGCTGGGTTGTCAAAACATCTTTATTTTCAGATATTATTTACATACGAACGATCTAAAATTTCAAAATCTGTTATCAAAATATTTTTATATTTGTTTTTTTTTATTATTTACAAAAGAATGCTCTAAAACTTCAAATCGTGGGTTAGCAAAACAAGTTCTGTGTATTTACTCGATAATTTTGTTAAATCTGAACATTCTGGTTCAAGATACACATAATCACCTGCAAGGTACTTGTTTACAACCATTAAAAGCACTACATGTAGTCACTGAGCAACATGCAAAATCAATCAAGGCTGGTACTGAATGTTTGTAAAACAAGAAATCACAATAGAAAGCTCTCACTCTCTCTGAACCAAAACATTTCTCCAAGCGCTACACAAGTCTAGCAAGAATGGATCACAGACCCTTTAAGGCAAACAATCTAAAAAGAGACAGGCTAACACACTTGCTCAGTAAATCCCACTGTGGAGGGTGTCTGGTTGTGCTAGTCTTGGCTGTTTTTCATGCTTGCGGTGTGGGACTCTCCACGGCTGTTTTGCATACCTCTGAGCAGACTGGCTGCCAAGAGCAGCAAATTGGTGCAGCAGACAAGCCCAAACTTAGACAGAGGCCTAAAACGTGGAGCTCGGAGAAGAACTAACTAGCACTCGGCATTTGGCAGCGGACACAAAAGATGATGATTGAAGGCTGAAGGCTCTCCCCTTTCTATCCAAAGGGCATGTAACATTCTTTTAATAGTTTACACAAGTACGAGTGCTTCATGAATTTTCATTAACAAATCAGCCTCTGGAGAGGCGGTGGTGTAAAAAAACAACAACACATCTCTATCCAAAACAACCTTTACAAACACCTTTAGAAGAAAAATCGCAAGCATTTATCTATAGCTAAATATTTACTTAAGTGACAATCTAAGCGGTGTACTTCATGTCTCTTAATGCCTATGTTTTTTTGGGTTATGGATTACTCTTGAACAGCACAGTGTTTTGCAGCTGTCAGACTTATCCAATGTATGGTTCAAGGTTCACAGCTACCTTGTCTGATGTGGACCAATCAAACCTTTAGTTTGGTCTGTTTTGACAGGAGTGCACATTCCACTAAAACTCAGGTGTGAACTAAACAAATGAACGCTAGTCTGCCAAAAACTGCAGGGCTCCGTCCATGTTCCCTGATTCAGTTCAACATTTTTATGATTTACACGAATTACACTGAAGAGTATTTCCTCATTTGACTCTTATTAGAACCTCATGTCATTCTTGCAGCAAAATCTGTTACAAAAAAGGCAGATAAGCAATGAACTAACAGAGGCAATTCTTTTTTGGCAATGGTTCACTGAGCATGTTTTTGGCAGGTATCAGCGACCTGAATGGTTAAAATCAATTTGACAAACCATTCAGTCATGAAGAAGAGCGCATGTAAGGTTTTTCATTGCTTTGATGGTGATTCACACTTGTTAAGAATCTCTTATTACAAAGCGTCATCTATCTTAAATCAAAAATGTATGTGAGGGATAAGAGATAGAATTTATACAATAATAGGTTAGTCAACAAAATGATTCACTAATGTGAAAATAACAGAGTAAACCTCCCAAAGTTCTGACTAATAAATGAACCTCCACATGTGTAATCTGGGAGACTTTAGCCACTGAAATGGTAAACTAATTGAAACAAATGAAAAAGAAACAATATCCCAGACTCCCATGTAGCCAACATCTGTGCGTGCTTGAAATCTGCAGCAGTTTGAAATCACAGTGCAAAAAGTGCTCTGCTATTATTTACATGTAGGAATTTTGCAAAACTCAAAGTAGAAGTGCAAATTCAAGGTCAGATTTTAGCCAATGCATTTATAAATCAAGACAAAAGCAAGTTTGGGAACCAAACAACTGTCTTCATGTACTACTGAACCCAGCCCAGTCATGCTTGTCGCTTACGTGAACTGAAATCATACTGCTAGTGGGGGTTTGAAGGGGGTCACTCTCTGCCTCTTTCCTTCCCCCAGTGTATTAGTCTTGTCATCCCGTATTCCCTGTCCCATGGCTCCTTCCTCCACAAAGGGCCAACAAAGGGGCCACCTCCATCGCCATGGAGCCTTTAGTTCATCGTCCCGCTAAACCCCATCAAAGAATACCCTAATGGCAACAAAGACCTGACAAGCAGCAGAGAGGGGCAGGTGCCTCCCTCCCCGCCTGGGTCACCAGTTTAATTTTCCCACTGAAGAGTTGCATTAATGGGCAAGCATGGACTCAGTAATCTCCCCCCTGAGGGTGAGGTCTGCAGGGCTGGGGGCCCCCAGGCACTGACCTTGCGCCTCTCGCCTATTGTCATTTAACTTGTCTTTTGCTCCAGTTCTCCTTTTCACCAGCAGAAGGTCAAACAGGCTGGAGCAATGGGGGAAAAAAACACCTCTCTATGCATTGGGGGAGACTAAAGCCTCCTATCGTCACCCAGTGAGTGCACAATTTCTGCACAGCTTCTGGCCACTCTCCTTATGAAACAACTGCATGTAAAAATATCTGCACATTTTAAACTCCTGTATTTTCATTTCTTTCTGCACTCTGGTTAGTCTTGTCCTTTTCAACATTACGGTTCATGGAAATAAACTACACAATTAGTTTAGGAGATTAGTTTAAAACTAGATTTAAATACTTAATTAAATAATAGCCATAGACACTTATTTTTAACTGTGCAACAATTATTTGCATTAATATTCGAGTGTTGACTGACCTCAGAAATGAACACGCCATTGTGAGATGAACACACACATCAGAATGAAAGAGTCACAACTGCAGCCCTCACACAATAAACAAGGATATAGTCTCCTCACACTCACTGTCGACCTTGTTGTGCTAAATCAAAAGTTATTAAAGGTGTTTCAGCCTTGACTTGCCCTCCATTGGATATAGCTTATCTATATCTTCTAGCTAGACAAAAGGTACACCGCTAGACAATAGGAACAACAAGCATAAGGCAACACTTGGAGAAAACAGAAACACTGTTGAATCCTCTTTTACCTAACAAAAATGACTTGTTCTGTTGAAACTCGAGTGCAAACTTGCCATGACACCTATTAAAGGCAACAAGAAGAAAACCGGCTGTTAGAGATGTGAATTTTATGAGGTTTTGATCTTCCAACGTGTTCACTCTGGTGGCCGCCTCTCCTGATTATATAGGTCACACGAGCAAGGTGAGCATGTCCCCCCGGGAAT
The DNA here is from genome assembly GCA_037577145.1 of Brachypetersius gabonensis. Classification (NCBI taxonomy): domain Eukaryota; kingdom Metazoa; phylum Chordata; class Actinopteri; order Characiformes; family Alestidae; genus Brachypetersius; species Brachypetersius gabonensis. The sequence goes on from JBBJLR010000133.1 coordinate 12,821,197, forward strand.
GAGAAGGGCCGGGAAGAGACGGGGGCGAGGCTGAAGGCCTCTCTTTTGTAATAACCACACTAGTGATTTAGCACAGCTGAGTGACTTGTGCTCAATAGAGGGGTTACAATGCACCCTCCCCCCTGCCAGCTCTCCCCGAGCTCCCAGAGGAAGCAGTATGGCAGCCAGGAGGTGAATATAAATCTCAGAGCAAAGCAAGAGGGGCGGCAAAGAAGTGATGTGAGAGGCAGAGAGAGCGAGAACACACACTGGCATTCAGTGTCGGAGAATAAAGGAGAACTTCATGCTGACACAAAATGAAACGCTCTACCAGTACAAGGATTATAAATTCACCAATAACAAAACATGCCTTCAGAACTGAAGGAAAAAAAACAGAACAAACAGTAATACTGCAGAATTGTGTAATGTAATATAAGCTTTTAGCTGAAGAATCGTTACATGGTTTTCTGGATTTAATATGTGAAGCAATAATGATGAATGACATTTTCCCATAATTTCACACCAGCTCATGTCTACAGTTGGTTCCAGCCTTTGATGTGCACTTACTCACACATCATACACAGGCTTTAATGGACAAGCCAAGCACATTTCAAAACATGTCAGACATGTCAAAGATCTCTCGTTCAGGTGGCTCTGTAGTTGTTATAATAGCTAGGAAAAAGGCAAAGTTTAAAAAAAAAATTAAAAGTCAAATAAAACGAACAATATAATTTTCCACTGGGAAATTTGTAGAAACATTCAGTATATATAGGCACCAGAGTGTGTTTTACTGATGGAACCAAACACAAAATAAGTCACACTAATGCCATATTTTACATAAGAATCATGGCTCTCTGTGATTTGTTCGTTCTATTTAAGGATCTTAGAGCCACACACACACACACACACACACACACACACACACACACACACACACACACACACGAGAGAGAGAGAGCGCAAAGGTTGAGCTGTGGGTCACTGATGAATTTCTTTTTTGTTTAACAAGGTCT
>JBBJLR010000133.1:12822213-12860778 GCA_037577145.1 Brachypetersius gabonensis
CACACACACGAGAGAGAGAGAGCGCAAAGGTTGAGCTGTGGGTCACTGATGAATTTCTTTTTTGTTTAACAAGGTCTGTGGCTTTGAGAAAAAAAAAAAGAAAAGAAAAAAAAGAAAAAAGACGACTTTGTCACTGTTACTACCAGATAGATCCATTTCTTTCTTCATCATCTATCCTTGTTTAATAAAAAAGCTTTCAGTGTGTTAAAATCACATCCGCCTTCTGCTTGGCATTAAAATACCTTATGACGGACTAAACATTAAACTACATTAGCATGAAATATACTGTTTATGATGGCATCGACTCCATTTAGTCGCATGCCAGGGCGAATGAGTCACTCAGTGACGACTCAACACCACATGTGTGAGGACTACAGTTTCAGAACACTCCTCAAGGAGCAGAAAGCTCACAACTGAATGGAAAAGGTTATCATTTCTCAAAAGCAGACAAACAGCAAGTGTGTTAACTAATTTCAAATCCAGTCTATTACATGGCTGGTGACAACAACCGCAGACAACAATCACAACCACAACAAAAGAGACATTTGTTGGAGCGCGCAGGCCTTGGATTTGTTTATAAAAAACAAAAGGCAGCTGCAGAAGTCAGTCTGTGCACCAGTAGGTCTGCCAACAGGGTTCTGGCACAATAACAACAGTGGACCTTCAAGGGTTCAGCCCTGGAACAGCCTCAGCTGCCTCTCCCAGGGAGTGGTGCGCCCTGCTGTGGGGGAGGATTTTCTGGGGCGGCACTTCAGGAGCAACAAACTTTTATAGGATTTTGAGCTGACATTTCCAACTGTCAGCATGCAGGAGAGCCGCCAGAGACAGCTCCGCCTGCCCGACCTCCAGGGTCACTGCACTATCACCAAGGAGGGATTTGTGCCCCTGCGCCACCTTCAAAATGCCACTCATTTTCTCTGCCAGTGTATCTCGGTCCCTTAATCCTGCTCTCTTTACTCAGCCACTTCTCCTTCTTGTCATCCTTCACCCTACCTCAGTCTCACTCCTTTCAACAAATCCTCCTGCTGAGCCTCGTTGTCATTGTGGCTCTCTGTGTGAGCATGGCGGGCTGTCAGGCATCCCGGGACACTGATTGAAGGAGGTCATGGATGGCAGGTCAGGGGGTGCCTTCTATACCCTTCCCCCCACCGCCACACTTCACTCTGACTGCACAGCATGAGGGCACTCATTGATCCACACAACTCTCTCTAAACACCCCACTCCGAAAGGTCAGAATTTGGTAGTCAAATTCCACGCAAAAGGTTGCTTTGCCTTTGGGTGCAAAATGACTTCAATTAAGGAGAAAAATAGTTTGGGAGCAATGTGATGAAAAATCCTAGAAAATGAAGCAGATTTTAAAAGGGGATGAACCAAACAGCACCAGCAACAATCCAATCTCCTAAAACTGATAACTGATAAACTCACTGCAAAAAGTTACAATTTGCCTGTTAATTAGTCAAATCTGACCAAGCCCTGAATATGTGTTCCAAACAACAGTGCTTCCGTTAGTGTCGTAAAGAATCAACATACTTTTCCACTTGCACTGAGAACCATGCTATATCCCCAAATAAATGTTTCCCATTATAAAGAAAAGAGACCTGTATCCATGGCATCACAGCACCGGCCAAAAGTGTGCTGTAGGCAAACTGACTCCATCACTGCTTTTTGATTGGTCGAAATGCTATCATGACAACAGATGGACATGAAGGACGACCATTGTTTCTGACAAAAACTTCCCTCTTGTACGTCAGTGTTGTGTTGCTTAACCTTTTTTTAAATCACTTGCTGATGGATCTCAGAGCTTACAATTGACAGTCAGTACCTGCTCCAGCTAATCAATTCTTCATTAAAATTAATTCAGGTGCTACAGAAGGCAGTGAACATACAAGTGGTTAGTAGTTATAAACCAAACTACTGTGCTTCAAGCTGAAGTGTCTTAATCCAAGATATCTTTTAACGGATTTTATGTTGTGTTTATTTGCATTATGTTATACAGCATTATAAAATAACGTGGTTAACAGAACCAGAATTGGCTACATCAAGAAGAAAAAAGCTTAAAAAACTAAAACCCCAACCATTTAAAAAATGAAGGACAGCGTGAGGAGAGACGGTGGGACAAGAGCAATGTGTAAGAAAAAGAAACCAACGCTTTATACTGCAAGCACCAATCCAAACAAACGTTTACTGTGCGTAACTGCAAACTGTGAAACTGATCTAGCGTGGCACGGAGCACAACAGTAACGAGAGAACACCTGAACCAAAAACACGGAGCCATGGATGAAGGGGAATCAGCAGTAGAGCAAGTTACCACAGAATCTTAATTAAATGAGTTTAGACCCATGGTATGTGCTGCGCTTTGAAGTGAGGAATCGTTTGTCTCACAGCAGGCAGTTCTACTCATTCATCTAATAACTGGTATTTGCTCACGATCCAGCTTGCATGGTCTATTAAGTCAAATTTACATCAATATTGCATGACAGGCATATTTAACTAGCTGGCAAACGTTAGCTTATGTTACCTGTAGAAAGGGAAGGGGGGCAGAGAGAGAGTGAGAGAGTGAGAGTGAGAGAGAAGAGTGTGTATGTGTGTTTGGGAGGGGGGGCTGACTAGACAGATCAGTCATAACATTAAAAACACCTGTCTAATATGACATTAGGGAATAATGTTGCTATGAAGTGATGCACTTGGTCTGCAATAACGTTTACAGAGCAAGCTGTGATTCGCTTTGTGTTTTTATTAAATACAGAGTGCAAACATCCGCCAGTTCTTTAATGCCGAGAGTTCTCTGTCTGCAGGCAGCATAGGAAGCAACCAGGAACAATTGGGGGGAAAACTGTATGCATTTGAAACCTGAAGAGTTTATAGATCATCTGATGCGTGTGTAAATCAGAGCTGGGCGGTACGACCAAAAAATGTTATAATGGTATTGTTACAAAATTATGTCGGTTTCATGGTATGGGATGGTAAACAGAACTTTAGCGGCATGGATCTTTCATAAATGGTCGTCGCACAGCAAAACAGTTCTGCTGGTTTTCTGTGAATCACCAGACTTCAGATGCCATCCTGTGCCTTGTCTGGAGTTCTTGTGTCCCGTAGAAGTTATAAATTAAAAAACATGTAAAAATACCACTAGTGCCAATTTAATGATGGCGTCGCACACATGAAACTAAACAACAAAAACAACAAAATAAAACTAATGTGGGAAAAAATAAGTGTGGAGCAGTGAAAATGAGTCTAGAACTCACTGGAAGATGAAAAAGTATTTGTATGGTTTGCTGTGTTTTATATTGGAATGGGGTCGATGTGAGCTACTCTGAGCTGCACTCTGATACAAGGTATCTGCTGTATAAATATTATTATTGATTGCCTAAATTCAAGTTTTAGCTAATGTGTCTAGTCTCTCGAGCTAAATGCTAAAGCTAAATGCTAAAGGCTAGAGACATGCATGTTTATAACGCTGAGAAAAAAAACAAACTTTTGGGATTCTTTAGCCCTTAGTTTTGTCCCGTTTGATCCCGCTGATGTACAGAATCATACACATATCATCAGAATCAGTCGGCCTCCAACTAAACGGCAGGTATATTAATATTACATTTCTGTACAATTCTTACATTTTTTCTTATACTGCAAAGCTTATACTGAATTACTGGAATTATGTAGAATAGTGTAAATTAATCCACCTGCCACAGTAATAACACAGCAACTGATATTGGTTAGCATTCTGAAAGTTTTTGCAAATACAATTATCTTGAATTTCAGTCAGTAAAGGGAACAATTACCCTCACCATACTGACCATAACCCACTGATATGCGATTTTCTTTTGTATGTATGGTCAAAACCAACACCACACAATCACCACTGCTCATGCACACCACACATTACATTTACCGGCAAGAAATTAAACACAAGCTGTCCAATAAATATAGCTAATGCATTTTTGCGCACATAACAAGTCTAATGAAACAAGCTGATCCTGATATGTGATGGCTCTTGAAATGATTACTCCACTCTGACAATTTCATTTGTCGGTTTATGGCACTCAAACGTGTCCATTTAGCTATTGTGTAAAATAGCACATTTGTTGTATTCATGACTTGATAGGCGAGATTGAATAACTGCCTAGAATCGGCCCATTATAAACCCTCAATGAGGAGCCGAGCCCAGTGAAATCTCAGCAGCCCCAACAGACTTGTCTGCAACAGCTCTACAGCTCTGTGCTTCCAGCAGCTAGGCAGCTTGACAGCGCCAGCACACTCTCTGGCTATTGCTCATCTCCTCCGTGCTCTCTGGAGGCTGCTTTAGACTTTTCTCTGGCTTATTTTCTGCATTTGTCAAGCGGAGGCTGCTGCGCCATGATGAGACCTCTGGGGCTCAGGCACTACTAACACTGCATGAGAGGTACTGAAGTGCCAGAAACGAGGCACTGAATCACCAAGGGGCCGCAAAGCAGAGGCACTGGAGGAGGGGAAGGAACGGGCAGGAGAAAGCTAGTCATACATCCTCCCCGGTTCTGCGGTCAGGTTAGCCTAGAGGGGCTGAAATGTAGCACGCTGCAGTTAATGGGATGCGTGGGAGCTGGTGAGTATGCATACCGCCTAACGTTTAAAATTGCGCAGCAATACGAGCAGTCAGTAGTGGCGCTCTGGATTTGAGGAAGCAGTGTTTACTTATCATACTCATACAACTTTTACTTGCCAAACAAAGGCTAAGTGGATGACCGTAGCTACAGCAGGTATTTGTTCTTTGGCTCTCAAAGCTAAAACTGGCTCCCAGTGCTCATTTCTAATCTTAACCATTACAAAGAAGCATGAAACTGATTGCAGGATGACAACTAGACGCAACCTAAGTTGGAAATTGGACCTGGCTGTTTGTCGCTTTCCACAACTCGACGCTGGAGACTGACTGTAAACAATGTTGTTTACGCTTTCATTACTGTTAGTGCCTCAGCGTCTCAGTCTCTCAGAGTTGAAACAAATTAACACCCCTGCAGTGGAATCATGCTTCAGCATGCATGTGATGCAACAGAAGCTAAGATAGGTTCTCTGACAGTTACATACGAACATGAAACAAGAGGATGAAAAACACAGCAGGGCTGCGGGTTTCAAGTACAGGATGCAAATGCCTGAAAGGGTGCACTCCTGACTTGGCAAATATGACATTTCTGAATATGCCAGAATGATTTAGGGAAAATATCCAGCCGTGTTTTCCTGATCAATAAGGCGTTTAGAATTTAAATGCCATTATTTTCTATAAACTAAGCATGTCCAACTCGGGGCCTGAATGCTTAGTGTGTCACAAGCTCTGTGTGAGTAGGTTAAATGTCCCATCTTGAAACATAAAAAAATGCAGAACAATGTCAGATATTGGCTGATGGCTGATGTTATTTTATATAATCAAACATTCACTTGACTACAAACAGTTTCACTGGTTACTGATTGTAAATGATCATTTTTCCAAATATTGTCAGTTTGCAGATATCAAACTAAATCACAAAAACAACACATTTTTTGTGTGGTGGTTGTTATAAACACTGTTCTTACCGTCTTCAGTTTCTTGCCATACAATGCCTTCCAGGTTGACGCTGGTGCCAGGCTCACAGGGGCCTAGACATTCAGGTTCTGTCGCTAGAGCCACATCTGATGTGTTGACAGCAACGGAGCGCGTACGAACCATGATCTGCTCACAAGGGGAGGAGATATCGCTGCTGCCGCCCGGAGCAAGGAGGTGTAGAGGTGGAGGAGCCGGCGTGGAGACTGGCGACTCCATCTGCAAGAAGAGGGAGGTAGAAAAGGCAGGAGTTAGATCTTAGGAATTTGAGAGAAAAGTCTTTATAAGTAAAACAAATAGCAAACTGAGTGCTTAAATTCTTCAAAAAGCATTTTCACCTCTCAAACAACCCATAAACCACTGCAGTAGCTGTTCTTGCCCTTTCTCACTGAGAACATGCGAGGCAACCAAAGATGAAATTAAAACCAGTCAAATATGCAACATTAAGCAACACAGGCAACATCGGGCTCCATCACCCGGCTCCCCTTTTCTCGAGCAATTACGCAACTGCTAAGGGTGACATTTCAAAGTCAAACACATACGGCCTTGTACATTACCTTAGATTTATTCAGCCCCGATGGCATCGTTAGCACTCTAATTATTATTCACGGCAGACAACGCTTAAGTGTACGGCATGATTACAACATAAGCTACCAAGGTAAAAAAGCTTCCGCAGCTGTTTCCCCATCCCCCATATTGTTTGGATTCTACAAATGTTGGTGCTTATTCTACATTGGGGAGTCAATTTTATAATCTAATTAGAGGTTTTAATGATTCTGCTTACATTCGGCTTTGACTGAGAGATCTCCTTAGCCTCAATCAAATACTAAGCTGTGACACACACCCACACATACACACACTCCTATTTCACACTGGAAAGAAAATCTGTGCTAGCCTGCGGGGAGATCACATTTTCTACATGATAATTTAATTTTCCAGGGCGCCTGCTATAAAAGGTGAAGAGGTCACCTGTACCATCTGTAGAGTAATATCCCTGCGATAGGCATCATGGATAACTGTTAGAAATATAACAGGTATGGCTTTTTATCGTGCTCTCTGGATTTCAAGGGCAACTTTGCAACATTCCTTTGTCAGTACCAAACCTGTGGCTGCTAATTTGGACCCAAAAAAAGATGTTGAACTAAATACTTAGTAACATACTGGCAGAAACACAATCTAGCAAAAATTGATCCTGATCCACAGATCAACATAGATCAGGCTTAACATTACACCTGCAATCTTTATGCAGAGTTCAGAAAATGTTCATGTTAAGTCATGTAGAATGTGAGATCATCAGATTTCAAATGTCCTAGAATTATATGGCAACCCTCATAGACATCCAGCAAAAACCCCTGCAGCCACCACTGCAGTAGGTTTAGACCATAACTGTTACGGTTACATAACTGTTACTCAACTACTGAAGCATTCTTTCCTTCGAACAAATAAAATGTTTAGGAGAGAATGAAGCATGATATGTTTTGAATAGCTCCAGAATAAAGTGACTAATGTTGGTCCCATCACCAGAAGATCATCGGTTTGGTAACCCCTGATTCCACAGCCAACCATGGCCAGGACTGTAAGAGAGAATAACTGGCCTTGCTCTCTGGATGAGTAGGACAGCCTCAGGGACGCTATGTCACAGAACAGAATTGGCAGTTTGTGCTCTCCTGCAAGTGTGTTGAACTGTCCAATGTTAGAAATCACATTAGTGACCGACTGAATGGATGTGGTGCTTCAGTTAAATATTCCAGTGTAAATAAAAAATATCCCTAAAACATCCCTCTATCCATCCATCCAGCCATCCACCCAAACTCCTAAATGCAAATGTTATAAACAAGAAATGCTAGACAACTCAGTACACCATAAATGGGCACAAAGAAATCATAAAATAAACAACAGCACAAATGGCTGAACAAAACAGCTGATGCTTATACAGTTATCCCAGGAAGTGTTCAGTTGTTTACTTCCTTCAAAACTGCTGTCTAGGGATTAAAATGGCTTCTCCTTCAGCGGTAGAATGTAAAGAAACACACAGTATATGTAGTTTACCAATGGCAACCCATAATGGAAGTATAATGCTGTGGACAAAGCATGGCAGTCACTGTGATGAGAGCAGAACAGCAGATATTGCAGCAATTTGATGCTTGATTGCTCATCAGATGCACCGAGCACATTTCAGTAAGAGAAGGCAGAGGAGGGGGGCTATTAATGAGGCATGCAGCAAGAGCACCAGCTTTTTTGGTTTGGTGACTGGCTGCTTTTTTTCCCCCAAAAAGAAGCAACAAGCTCCCAGATGTATTGAGATGAGAGAAGAGGTCTGTAATTGATGAGACAGCTGGTGAGCTCAACAGACGGAGAATTTCTGAGAACACCTCATGAGGCTCTTACCATCAAGGATATTATTGAGCCTGTGGTGCCTGAACAGATGCCTGCACTTGCAGGAGGAGAAATGGCCTTTATTCGAAATAAAATGAGGACAAAGCTAAACGGTGACATTTAATAACCTACATGCTATAATTGATACAATATTAGAAATAAAAGGGAGCCTGACATGAAACGAAATGGAATTCTAAACCTTTAAGACTCAAATCCCCACGGCTGATCAACACTATGTCTTTAATTAGCAGATTTTTATACGATTAAGTCGTCTAATCAATTACTGTTCCATTTATCAGCTCGTTGAACAAGCCTTCAGTAGTTTCCTCTCACTTGGCCTCATAACTGTGTCACCTCCATTTAACAGCTCTCTCTGTGCATCAAGTGCTTTCTTCTGTACAACAAAACACTGGAAGCAATAACTGCTGCTTGTAGTGTACAGAAATGATCAGAAAGCCCATGTGCAACATGGAGTACCATTGTAATTATTGAATTATTTTTTTTAACTATTTAAATTTGCCAGCCTCATTCATTTCTCTCTTTTGTTGTGTAACATTGAGATGTTATTGTGTTGAAAAACATCATGATTGCCTACTACATATATACATGCTACAGGTTTATCTGTGTATTATTTAGATATGCTTTTAGTATTTTGTACAAAATAATCACATATAATAAGCCACTGGTAACCTGCTAAAATCGCTTTATAAATGCTAGCTCACAAGCCTAAGATCACTATGTGCAAAGCCAAGGGTCTCCTGGCAGTGTGACTAAAAATTACATCGATAACAATTCAGATTTGTCATTCATATTAACTCTCATGGTTTCAGAATGAGGTCATATAGGTGTAATGATCAGACCTACATTCTTTTGCTGAATAGTGTACACACTAAAACTACCAAAGATTTTAATTTCTATCAAATCTATATGATATACATTTTTACCATACCACCTACTAACAGCACAATAGTTACATTTACAAAAGAAGCATTAGTGAGGGATGAGTCACACGCTCCAGTTTCAGTTCTCTGGGACACACACACACACCTTCTCTGTGCATATCAGCTCCAATCCCTGCAGGGCCCTCTATTACTTAAAAGCGCAAGAGTTTCACAGGAGCTGCAGAATGGGGCTGCAGAATGTTAATCTTGTTGAACAACAGCAGGCAGCGGTCATTCTCCCAGGCCTTTAAAGACCACAGTGTGGTGGATGGGTGGGAAGTGTTACCAGTGATCCTTCAGTCACTCTCCCCTCTCAAAGCTCTGCATTCCAAGCTAAGCTCCTTTTAGCCACACTGGCACGCTATTAGCTGTCCAGTAGCCATACTTCACCACTAGGGTTGGGAACCAAAACAAGGTTCCAAATGATACCTAGTTCCCTTTTTTCGTCCGAATTTTGGTTCTGCTTATCAGCTCCTAAACATTACATGTCCGAAAGGTCATGCATGGCTACCTGCTAGGATCTGTTTTAGGTGAGCATGTAGCGCATCAAAATATTCACGTTATTTACGTTTTAGTGAGTATTTTACTGTCATTGCTGCTGCAACATTCTGGACGTTCAGAACGCACATTTTGTATTATCTACAGATTCCTCTTCCTTTTCGGCTTTAGGGAATTAAAATGAAGAACCAGAATCGATAAGCAGAACTCGAATCGGAAGACTCAATCGAAACCCGGCCCTACTCACCACTTAGTCAAGACATGTGCGAGAGCAGTCATTATATACTGGGATCAGCAAAGATCATCATGTTCTAAGACACTAGATACTTCAAAACTTAATTGACAGCAAATGATTATTCACCAACTAAAGGTCCAATTCATAAATGAACAAAAGTAGACAACACATAACAGTGGGGAAACAAAGCTTGACTCAATCTGGAACACTCTTAAGACGAAAAGCCACAACATATACAATCAGGGACTTTACAATAAGAGTGAAAACCATAGCTTTTAATTATAAGAAGGGTACAATCCATTTTGCACTCATCCAAATCAGGCAAAGCTCCCAAGTACCACATTCATTAAAAAGTTTCTCTCTGTTTAAATCAGCAATGTAATCCTTACAAAGCTATCCTTCCCAAGCTTAAGGCTATTGTGTTTATTTTATGTGCTACATAAATTATAAAGGCAGTAAAAAAAGAAACTGGTGATGGAGCATCAGACAGGTTTACTGGGAGATCAGTCTGGCAGCGTTGAATTCAAATGCCTGTCCCTTGGTGCACTTCTTTCAAGTAGTGTTTGCACAGGTACCATTACAAGCTGTTTGAATACTGGAGGGCGGCGGAAAGGTCATGTGAAATACTTGGCTGCAGGCGAGGCTTGTGAAAGAAAAAAAAAAGGAAAAAAAAAAAAAAGCATAAAACCGGAGTGGGGCTGCTGAGCACATTTGGCAGTTATGTGATATGCTACATTAAACTGCCAGTAAAAACAAAGTGGACCTGCGAACAGTAACAGCGCAGACCTCCTACAATCAAAAGCATGGTGCCTGCAGACCAAAAAGCTAGATTGTTCCAAACCAAAAACCAATGCTTACAACAGTACGGAAAGACCACCAAACACTAACCATAAGCGAGTGCGCCCTGGAAGAGACGTACCACCAAAACCCAAAGTCACTGTACGCTTACCGACGCACAGCCAAAAGCAGCGTGTGGAGGAACAGCTGGAGAACAGGCTCTGGAAACAAGAGCTAAATTAATACAGAACTGTAGTGAGAGCGACAGCAGCGCTCAACAAAAACAAAGTCAGTTTCCTGGCTCAGTTTCTCCTTTGTGGTTTTAAACACACCATTAGTGGTTCAGAGCTAGTTTTTCTTCAAGCTGTCTCAGTTTTGCCAAGTTTGCGTACACTGGCCTTGCACTTCGTCCACACCCTGGATCTTTAAGTCCTGCTTTGTGGTTAACACACAATTGAGATTTTTAAACAACTGACAGACGAAGCCAAAAAGCGCCTTATAATCTGAATCGATGACAATTCCTGCCAGCAGCTAATGGACAGGACCCTCTATGTCTTCTATGCTGAAGGATTAGATAAACTTCATTAAGAAAATATCAAATTACTAACGTTCATACAACCCAGCAGTCTTTACCATTGTTTGAGTTGAGGACTGGGATGTAGAACATGCCACAGGCTGACAGTATGAGTAATGAGTGGTAATTTATTTCATTTGCACACACACTCTACCGCAGAGTTTTTACTAATGCAGGGTTTTTGCACTTGTCTTCAGGCTGGAATGGGGGAAGGTTCAGGTTAATTAAAGGAATAAAATGAATAATCTACCAATCAAATCCAACATGTGGTTCTGCATGCTGGACTTTAATAGGAGAACAACTTGAACCTGCAATGACCACAAAGTTGCAAGTTCAAAGCCCACTTTCTACTATTGTGTCTTGAAAATGCAGAAAACTTCAAATACCAAACAGTTCAAACAACCAAGAAACTTGCAACCAGGGTTATTAACTTATCTATCTCAAATGAGTCTGTCGCTTTGTTGACATTTGCTAATGCCTTCGAGGTCCAAGGGGCTTGGATCAACACCCTGCAATGTATGTGTTAACATGCACAGTGCTAGCTTTGCGTTTTTTTTCCTGACATGGTAAATGAACTATTACGTTGAAAGTAAACAAGTTTAACCATACGATAACGAATCAGGATCCATCAGAAATGTACCACTACCATGAAAACACTAAAGCACTTCTTGCTTCTCCAGGGCAAACATACTTACACAGAGACCACACCCTGACTAAACACTTTTTTGGGTAAACACTATTAACCTTATGTGACTGTCTCTTGGTAGAGGCGCCCTTAGATTACTCATAAGTCAACAGACTACCTTAGCAAGGAAAGCCTTGAAAAGAAAGAAGCAGTCATAAATAAGTCTGGTCTTGTTCAGTTTTACTCTTTACCACTTTTTAGAACTCTGATTACTCAATAAGTTGTCACAATAACCATTGGACCAATATAACTGATCCTGACTCTAAATTCTTCTAATCATCAGTTTGAGCCTTCTCCATCACTGGGAGTCTGCCATCCCTCCTCGAGACAGGAAAACAAACCTCCCTATGCTCTGTGGGGTACTGAGAATTGGTACCCCATAGGATAGTGTTTCACCAACGGCAAGTGATCTCTAAAATCCTTCAAAAGCACAAAATCAAAACGGATGGAGGAGACTACAAAAAGTTCCGCAGCTTGAGAGAGGGGCATGACACAAAAGGAATCTTCTCCTTTGGTACGGGAAAAATAGACTTCAGCTGAGAGGTGGGTGTTCCAGCTTTGACTTCATTGAGAACATTCCTGCAGGTCCCCACGCCCTCTACTCCGCAGTGGAAAAATAATTTCAAGTTCAGGACTATTCCAGACATGCCCGGCTGCATGAGCTCACCTTTCCAGTGCTCTGAACTAAAGGGCAGAGGCTTTCAAAAGGGTCATTTGACCCCTCTTGGGAGTTTGACTCAGGCCCTGGAGAGAAGGGTTCAGGTCAGATCGCATGTTTGTTAACCACTGTATCTCCCAATGGCTAAAAAAAAAAAAAAAAAAAGACATCTGCTCAACAAGTGTCCAAACATTAAAACAGAGACCACAAGTTCCAGTACAGCGAAACAAAAAGAAATAGAAAGACAGAAATAAAAGCAGACGAGGCCAAGTAGCTTAATGGTGTCCTCAGTAATGAGGTCAAGGTAGTGGGTGGGTTTGGGAGCTTTTTACTATAAAATTTACTATAACCATAAATGACCAGAACAGAAGTTGCAGCTGGTATAAACTCTCGGGCATATTCATCTTCGTACATAAAAGAACAAAACAGAACTAAACAACTCACTGTTTAATTAACAACGCATAAATCGAGACAATGTTAGGCCTGAATATCAGAGTCTAATGGTAAAAGAAAAGGTAAAACTATTAGTAAGCACTGGCTGCTATCTAGCAAATCATCTCAGGGAAGTCCTGAAGGTAAGACTAGGATAAACAATTGCAAAAGGCATGCAAGAGCAAAGTGAATGCTCTACAAAATTAAGCACAACCGAACAACTTCGCCCTGACGGTACTGCCTGTTTAAATGTAACACTATGTGACTACTGAACTTCAAACAGCCTTCCAGGTTAATAGTGTTTATCTGTGCTGCATAAGCAACAGGCCACTTCGTTTTTAAGAGGCGAGAAAAGTCCAAGCAGAAGAAGGGGAGGGTGCTGGGGAGGCTTTAAACATCCTCCTGTCAGACACAGATCCTGAATATAAGAACGTTACAGGCTGTCTGCGGGGATGTAGAGAGCTAAAATGTTGCTTTGTTTCCATTCCAAAATTCCAGCACAGTGAGAGAAAGAAAACTGCCTTAAAGTCAATCGACAGCTGGAAAACAAACAGCAGAGAAAAAAAAAAACAAAAAACACTGCAATATTTCACACAGCCAAAACGGAAATATTTAGCTTAGTGCTTCTCAGACTCCATTTTTCTCCTGATAAAAAGTGAGAAAGGAAAGTGAAAACCGCTCAAGGCAAGCGTTTCCAAAACATTCCAGAACCAAACGAGAAGCCTGTGCCCATGGCACATCTTGCCTAACACGTTCTATAGCGATGCTGAAGGAGCTGTAACAGTTTAGGTCGACTAGCCGCCTTCTTGCACAATGTTAAACCTGTTCAATGAAAGGTCACATCCAAAAACATGAAGCATTATGTATAATTATATGTTACTTATATATTAATGAAAGACCAAGCATAGAGCCCTATGAAATCTGTTTTATTTTTATATCTGTGTTTTACATTTTAATCATACTTAGTCACCTAAAAAGTGTCTAATTATGAAGTGCATGGGAAAAAAGCAACAATGCAATAGGAAAAAAACTCACATTTAATGACTTATTCAACTTCAATAAGGTGCTGGCTTTCAGCAGAACATTTACTGCTTTGGTAAAACATGTACCTGTAAACAACAAAAAACATTTTTTCCCGTGAAGCTTCTGTCGCACAGCCTCCATATGCTGCTCAAAAACACGGGGTAAATGGATTTGACGGAGGCTACTCTCGTGTTCTGGCAGCGCTCCTTGTTTACAGTGCTTCATAAAAATTCATAAAAATTCATTCCCGATTCATAAAAATCGCTGGGGTATCGTTTTGCTCTAAACTTAGCACTAAGCGTCGAATCCCGGAATTTTCTTGAGGACTTTGGTGTTTCAGCAACCCTCTTGTGTTGACTGTACAGGTGGCTGCAGTGGCCAAAATTCATTAGAAGCAATAGCTTTGTCCACACACCGATATCAGAGAGTTATACGACATTCCGCGTTTTATAGCGGATTCCATTTTATTTGTTGAATTCTGTGATTCCGTCCACGTTTTCCGCATCGTGGAAATCCTAGGGCCATACAAGCAAATGTACTTGTGGTCACATAACTTGTGACCTGGGTTTGTGATTTGTGCTCCAACAGAAAAGTACTGCAAGTGAACTTTGGTCACCACAGGGCTGTAGGGTTTGGAGGAAATATCTGACTATCAGACAAATCTTTCAAATTTAAATGAAATTTTCTATAACAAAAGGCTCCAAACATTTGTTTTCACCAAGACAACCAAACACCCCCCAACCCCCGCGCCCCACTTGAGGCTTAAATGCCAAACATTAAGACAACACTGAATAATGCCTATCTTACATTAAACCTCTCTTACAATTTGTACAATATAAATAACTAATAATTTATTCCAAGTTACCAAACATATCTTGCCTGATTATAGATGGAATAAGGAGAAAATTGAGCACATTTAATTGTTAGTGAAATGCATTGTTTAAAATTTGAGACGGTTAACGGCTGCGTTGTCATTGTTTGTGAGTAGTTTGAGAGCTCGTTTGTGTTGAGCCTTAGTCGGCCATAGACCAGAATGCTTTGAGTACAGCAATACCTCCAAGTCATAAAACAAATCGGGCAACAAACTGCCCTGACCTATAATTAGAGAGCAGGAGCCACTGAAAATCTGATTGATGGAAACCAAAAGCTCTCTGTAATTTGAGTTTGCTTGGCCTCTGGAAGCTGCTCTGCTGACCACATTTTGAGGTGCTAAATTGGTAGGTGTGGAGATGCCAAACCCTGAGCCTTACAGTTGGGGGTGGTAGGTTAAGCAGTAAGGAGTTCAGGCCATGCCTTTGAACGGCCTGCAGTCATAAAACAAACATGTGTGCACACACAGACAGACACACACACACACACCAAAAAAATGGTCTCACAATGATAACATAATCTCCTGCAATGAAACGCTTTGGAAACCCCCCTACAATGGCGGTAAGAAATACCTCGTGAAGAAACAGTAAGAAAGCGAAAGACAACAAGCAAACCAAATAAAGTCTTTCAGCCAAAGGCCTCTAAGAAACCAGTACAAGGACAAGCCTCCGAAAGCTAGAGAAGATTTGAGGAAAACGGAAAAAAAACAACAACAAAAGATCACCCAATTTATACTGTCCTGAAGCAGGCCTCCACGCTGCCACCCTCCTCCTTCTCTGAACCTACACTCAGTCCTTTATTTCAAGTCTCATTCAGTGCTGACTATGTTCCCAAGATATAACTAGGAATGCAGCTCCTTTACATGCAGCTCTCTCCAATTACATCTTCCGCAAGCCTTCCAAGGATCCTCTGTTCAAAAGGAGCGAAGGTGCATTAACATGTCGCTGAGAGCGAGTGATTTCAGATGCACACTGACTGCTGCCTTTGAGGGAGCCGTCTCACCTCACGTGTTCAAATGAAGCTGCTCTCAGAATAAACACAGCATCCTAAAAAGGAGAATTTTCCATCCCGCTTTTCGCGCGCGCTCTGCTCCCCGTGGACTTCTCATTATGGTCTTGTCAAGATGAAGAGTGGAACTAGCCTTTCTACGAGGCTCACCCCATTTCCAGCTTTTAGTCATTACGGCGTGCGTGTTCTCTGGCTGTGAAAGCGTGGGAGCCTGCAGCAGCAGACGAGAGCCAGACAGGCAAACAGGTGAACAGAAAGCAGTGGGCAGGAAGAGCCTGTCTGGGTAATTTATGCATCACAGAAAAACCTCGTTACCACACATCAGCTAACATGCAGGGCGAACATGCGACAACAGCACGCCACACTACGCATAACCTACATCAGCGCTGCGGAGAGATGCTGCAGATCAAATTAGGAAACTGATTAAAACAAGCATCTCATATCAGCCGCATAAGTCACATCCTGAACATTTATCAATGTGGGGCTGAAAAGTGGTAAGTACATCTGGAATTAAACTTAGTGTCATTAACTGAGTTCATGATCATTGTGTCAACCTTCAGCCAGACACGTTCATTTAACGTTCTCCAATTGCAGAAGGAAAGGTGGGAGAGTCAGCACAAAGCACTGGGGACATGAGAAGGCTGAGAGCTGGGTGTGGCCCACTGCTTCAGCCCTTAGCAACAGCTTGTTGCTAAGACGAGAGAGAGAGACATGCATCCTAACATGGCAAAGAAACTATATCTGGACCGAAGTAATTAAAGCAGCTTAAACAAGGATAATAGCAGGCCGAGCTACGTAAATAAGCCGACCTTTACCTGAAGAGACCTCCCTGTTTCCAAGTGACGAAACCGTGCATGTGCCTCCCCCGCCACTGCCAAGATAATAACTATTCACTTTCGAGAGTGTTAGGGAGATTATGTGTGCGTGTGTGTGTGGGGAGGGGGAAGGGGAGGGAGAGAGAGAGAGAGAGAGAGAGAGAGTGAGTAAACAAGTAGAGTAAGAAGGCACAGGAGAGGAAGTAAGGAGTGGTAACCTCAGCAACACCTGCACTCTGTTGCTAGCAACTAACCAACAGCCTGCTCTCTGCAAATCAGTGGTGCTCAGGGCTGCACTCAGCCAACAAGAGGCTACACAGCACTCAACACTCAAGTCTCATTAATCACAATTTACAGCCTTATAGGCTAGTCTTTTATAGAAAAAATATCACTACTGTAATAATAATAATAGTAATAGTAATAATAATTTCACCAGGAGTTATATTCTTTTCAAATGCCCCTGGGCTATCATATTTAAAATAAATGAAGAAGCGCATGTTGCTCAATGTGGCGATCAGAATTTCTATAAGAGGTCAATAAAGTACGTCTTACCTTTTGTTAAACAATATAATATCAGAAAGGGTTCTTTAGAGCAACCTCATAGAAGGATCAGATTTGTTTCTTATTCTTTATTATTTTTTAATGGAATGATTTCTCCCAGCTATTTTTTATTAGGTAATGTGTCTGAGACAAGAGCATATTAGAAACATTCAAAAGTGCAATATCTTCTGAAGCCTCTTCTGGACTATGACTACAGTCGGCACAATGTAGAGAATTATTTCCTCATTCGTCTTCGAAAACCAGCAACAGACAGCTATACAGAGCTCTTGCCACACGCTTTCAGGAGGCTTAAGGGTTGGACTCTGACTGGCCCACTCAGCCATGTTTATTTGTTCTGGCAATGTGCTTTTGATCCTGTTTTCCTGCTGAAAGACAAACCTCAGAGTGTTCTCACAGAGGAACTCAGGTTTTTATCAAGGACTACTCGGAACGGTGCATCACTCACCCTCCCATCAAACACAACAAACATGCCAATCCATTGTGCTGAAAAACAGCTCCATAGCACAGTATTTCACCTGCCAAGGTTCTTCTGCTGTATGCTTTACTGTAGCTTCGCCTCTCTGTGAAGTGCTCTCACTTGCAGTATGGCTCGGAAAATGATGTTTTGTATTCATATTCAAAACTATCTCTAAATCTCGGGCACACACAGAGATGAACCTGCACCCCCACACATCCAGATGGTCCACTAATTTGTCACACAGTCCAGCAAACTATACTTAACCTGATACAGAAGCGGTTTCTTTAGTCTTGATACTACAAAGGCTGCAGAACAATATGGTGATTTATACAGAGATAGATATGTAGTTTTTCAGAATGTGGGGGAAAAAAAGCCTGTTTTAATCTGTTTCAAATGCAAAATACACTATAAAATGTGAAACAGCAGAAAAAAGTGTGATGAATACTCTTAGAACTAGTAACTGTGTTAACAGAATAACACTTGGTTTAATAACCTTCATAAACATGTACCCTGTTCTTAAGCACCTGCAGATGCAGAAAACTGATAACAGCATCAACTTTCCTGTTTCACTTGAGGCTCACGAGCTAATCATGCTTTGCATCATGTCCATCTAACAGTGAGGCAAGACTGCATAAACACTGAGAGAAGGGGGGTGGGGTCAGGGAGAGGGAAAGAGAGAAGAGAGCGAGAGAGGGAAAGAGAGAAGAGAGCGAGAGAGGGAAAGAGAAAGAGACAGAAAGAGAGGGAGAGAGAAGAGAGCGAGAGAGAGACAGAGAAAGAGACGAGAGAGACAGAGAAAGAGACGAGAGCGAGAGACAGAGAAAGAGACGAGAGCGAGAGACAGAGAGAAGAGAGAGCGAGAGACAGAGAGAAGAGAGAGAGAGAGACAGAGAAAGAGACGAGAGAGAGACAGAGAAAGAGACGAGAGAGAGACAGAGAAAGAGACGAGAGAGACAGAGAAAAAGACGAGAGACAGAAAGAGAGGGAGACGAGAGAGAGACAGAGAAAGAGACGAGAGAGAGAGAGAGAAAGAGACGAGAGAGTGAGAGAGAAAGAGACGAGAGAGAGAGAGAGAAAGAGACGAGAGAGAGAGAGAGAAAGAGACGAGAGAGAGACAGAAAGAGACGAGAGAGAGACAGAAAGAGAGGGAGAGAGAAGAGAGAGCGAGAGAGAGACAGAGAAAGAGACGAGAGAGAGCGAGAAAGAGAGGGAGAGAGAAGAGAGAGCGAGAGAGAGACAGAGAAAGAGACGAGAGAGAGAGAAAGAGACGAGAGAGAGAGGAGAGAGCGAGAGAGAGACAGAGAAAGAGACAAGAGAGAGACAGAAAGAGAGGGAGAAATAGAGAGCAAGAGAGAGAAAGAGAAAGAGATGAGACAGACACAGAGAGAGAGAGAGAGAGAGAGAGAGAGAGAGAGAGAGAGAGAGAGAGATGAGGATATGATGTAACCGACTTCATTGACTGAATGTGACTACATTTGTTTAAATTTGGTTTCAATTGTGACATTCCTCTGCCTCCTTTAAAGTGGTCAGTCAGAACCTACACTGTTTGCTCCCTCTGTGCTGAACTGTATTCATCTGCAGATCAGACAAACGCGGTTTTGAACAAACAAAGGCAAAAGCACTGAAGCAGCACATGGACTGTTAAAGAATAAAGAGGAAGTTAACAGAGCGATGAGACGATAACAAACAATTTTAACTCCTGAAGTCAACAGCAAACGACTACTGCAGCAAACCACTCTGGGTTTAAAAATGACTGCAGGGTGCTGTTAGGAGTAGACCGGAGTAGTTCAGAGGGCTCAGACGACTTCTTTTCTGGAAGGAGCTTTGCAGCAGCAGAGCTACACCTTTGCACTTTATGTTTGTAATGGGAGAAAGAGGAAAGAGAGACAGAGAGGGAAATGGAAGTAGTGGGTCAGGGGGCTGTTGCGTCCAAGCCGAGCTAAAAGCTGAGGCAAGCTGAGAGATGAACCTCTCCACACACAGCATAACAAGAACGACAGGAAATACTGCAGGAAAACAAAAATGAATTTGAACTCGAATTCAAAGCTAAACCCATGTTTATCTGGGTCTACTGCGACTTACATTAGAGTAGTTGACATTTCCGCCTGATCACATATTGAAATTATATTGCAAGCTATCTAATCATTTTAAACTACGGCTGCTGATAATTGTTTTGATTATAAAAAGGCCCAAAATGAGACAGAAGATTAAATAGGTCTGCAATGATAGGTCAGAATCTAACACTCAATTAATGGAACAGTGACAAACACTTTGTTGTCTTTGCTTTCCTGTGGCTGCCGCTCCAGATGAGATCAAACCGCTGTGGCAGCAGAAAAATACTGAAATCATCGCTGAAGTGGAACTATTTTACAATTCTAAGACATTAGATAAGAGATATGGAATCTCTAGGTCTGGGATCACTTTGCCAATAAACACTGATTTATCATATATTCTTGATAATAGCCATGAAATTGATAGGAGGAACCTTTATATTATATTTTTCCTTAATTTTTGTAAGCGTGAGCGTTCTGTGCTCTGAAACTCTGGTCTTGGCTTTGCCATATTTACAAACATGACAGAGGGCAGCCCTGTGGGTGACTGGTGGGCTAAACAGGGAAAACACCATCACAGTCTTTTTATTCTTATGTTAGTTAAATGCTTAAACATCGGATGGTCCTTGCACACTGGCATGAGTTTTATAAACTGAAAAGCAGATGCGATTTTCTAAGCACAGAAGCATGAATGGGCTTTTATCAAACATTCAAAGATGAAGAAAAACAAAAACGCCGGTCTGTCAGGCGGAAACCTGTCAGCCATTTAACGCATCAACTCCAACAATAACTTTCTTTGCATTCAGATGAAGTGCACTGAATTTTATTCCAAAGGGCGAGTTCAGCTACAGTAAATCGGGTCTCCTATAATAAGCAGTAGAGCCTTTTGGGATTGGCTACGGCTGATGGACTGCAACACAGCAGGGGCACCTTCCTTTTATTGATTGCTCACATCAAGCCGCTGCCTATAGATAGCTCTGCATCTCGTTTTGTCAATGGAGGCCTCATCTCTTTTCTGTCAGTGGGGACACCAGCACAATGGAAACCGAGCTCCATGGGTTTTGCGTGAAGGAGCCTGGCCATGCCTGTTAAGCTATTGGATAAGAACAAATCCAATGCACAGGGAGACTGATCCAATTTGTCAAAAGCTTTGGAATACTCCAGCACTGTAGCAGTATTTTTGGCCTCGTTTATCAATCCCTGACAGCTCAGTTTAACTCATGCCATTATATGCATGAACTTTCGATTGTAAGTGGCATATTACTACTTTATCACTGTATTCCCATGCCTCGTCACACCGCTGGAACAAAAAGAAGGCTAACCAACATATTTGCTTCAACCACCGTGGAAGAGAAAGCCATTTTCCCAGCTCACAGAGCGTTGCAAGCCTTCACTTATGGTTATCTTGAAATATTACAAGACAACATGAATGGGTCACTTAACTCACCATTTGTTGTACTGAAAAAAAAGAAAACCTTGAGACGTCTTAAATTACCTCTTAGCCAAAAGCTCAGCAATGAACAGAAATGTTGTCTCTTTGACATCTATATTCTCATACACAGTCCAGGATTCCCACTCATAGAATAACACAGGAAAGAACAAAGCTGTGGATAAAGTTTCTTTAGAAAGGAGCACATAAGAAAACAGACCGACATCCAGTTATACAGACCACAGCAAAATGGCTTGGGAAAGAGTTACAGAATGACTAACCCTTCTCTCCTCTGCCAACTGAATCACCGATATTCACTACCTTTTCCTTCATCTCCTGTCATCTCCTTCCTGCCTCTCCAGCCTACCTT
Organism: Brachypetersius gabonensis; assembly: GCA_037577145.1. Taxonomy (NCBI): domain Eukaryota; kingdom Metazoa; phylum Chordata; class Actinopteri; order Characiformes; family Alestidae; genus Brachypetersius; species Brachypetersius gabonensis. The sequence continues at coordinate 12,843,522 of JBBJLR010000133.1, forward strand.
AAGACAGTCCACAAGAGCAGTATTTATTACAATAATAATTCACATTCTTGTCAAGGTCAGCCACGAAGGCAGTGGCAGAGGAGTGGGGGGGCGGGGAGAGAAGAGGAGGGGAGGGGAAGGTTGAACAGAGAGAGAAAATAGAGATAAGAAGTCTCAAGGACGGAGGAGAGCCTTCCTGCTCAGCACTTTAAAGTCAAAGAGAAAGAAAAAATGGCTTGATCTCCACGGCAAAGAGCACACAAAGAACATCAGTGAATAACGGGGGGGTTTGCTGTTGGGACGCCTTTTGAAAAGACCTTTTTGCTTATACTTTGGATTTCTTGTATTTCACAATAAATGTTTGGAAATGGGATCAATGCCATATTCAAATTATACTAACAGTTCTCAACCTCTATATATATACTCTGCACACATCAGTTCAAATAATATATCAGACCCCAGTTCAAATTTAAAACATGGTACATTAATCTTTATCTCTGTGGCAACAGCTTATTTTAGTCTGTTCTGTGCTATTTGCAATAGCACAATTTGCAGTGTGAATAATTACCATGATTTGAACAGCCCAGCGTAATGTAAGCACTTTTACTTTTTCTGGCTTTTTCCCCCAAACAGATTCAAGCCACATTTTTGTACAGTTTGACAGTGACTTTCAGTTGTGGTTTTAAATGAAGGTCATTGAATATTAATGGTAGAGCCTATTAGTGTTTAAGCAAATGTGTTCTGCTGACCAGGCCATGTTACTCTAATGTCATGTATAGTTCATGTTCTAGCTGCTTCAGTAGCCGTTTGTGTGTGTGTGTGTGTGTGTGTGTGTGTGTGTGTGTGTGTGTGTGTGTGTGTGTGTGTGTAAAAGGCAGCACTATCAGAAAGTGTTAAATCTGTCCCTCCTGTGACACCTGCTGCTCCTTCTTGCTGAACCTCGACTCTCATGGACACCACACACTCACTTTCTCACCACACGTCCATCGACACCCTTGTAAGGGAGGTGCAAACATCACTAAAGTTACTTTAACACCTCAGGTCAGCCTTCAGTCCACAGGTTATAACTAACAAAGTGACACATGGCTAAATAAGGAGGAGATCTACGAAAGGTGTCTGAAGATCATTAAGATTTTTCCACGGAAACTTCCACCCTGAACCTGTCCGGCCCACCTCTCCACCCACCTGATGGGGCACAGATTCTTGAAGACTCTGTGGCACCATTCAAAGAGAGAGCTCCTCACCTTTAGCCGACCATTTCTAGCGGGATAAAATAAGCCAATACTGTATATAGTGTGATGTATTCAAGAGGATTCTCTGCTTTGTTTGAAGATTGGGCTGGAATCCTAAGTATAGGAGTCCTGATGCTACTGCAATTTAAACAACAAAAAAAAATCATTCTTCGAAATTCATGACTGCCATTTTGTTGGTGCACTGGATCTATTCCAACACAGGAAACACTAACATGCCCACAACCTTCAGAAATCTGCATTTCTCAATTTCACACACTTTCCCCCATCCATCTGTCTCCCTCATTTTCCATCTCTGCTACATCCTGAAATAACCCTCTCTAAAAAATCCTCAAGAAATGGACTCGACTCGTCGGTTTAGAGAGGCACTACAAGGACACTGCTTGTTCACGCAAAATAAAACAGAAAGAACCAACTGCTTGACATTAGGTAGTGCTGTAGAGTTGTGTGGGGAGTCCCAGGGAGGCAGGGAGGCAGTGCATATCAGCTAGAGATAGAAAGAAAGAGAGAGAGATAAAGAGAGGCAGCAGCAGGAGGAGGAGGAGGAGGAGGAGGAGGAGAAGGAGAAGGGCAGAGTGACACAGATAGACAGGAGGCTATTTATAGCAGTTTGGAGGCTTTGGGCCTCCTCTTACTGATCAACACCCCAGGCGGAAGAGGGGGGCCTCAGAGTGTGTGGTGGGTTGGGGGGGCACTACCACCACCTCACACTTCCCCCCCCCCACATAAAGCCACCCCACATAAAGCCACCTAACCCCCTTCACCATCTTTCACAGAGACACAGTCTGACAGCATAGGTCAACGCGGAGAACGACCAAAAACTGAGGCAGCACTACCTGTGATTAAATAGCCCTGTAACTATACTAAGTGTGACTGAGCATGTAGGTGGGCTGACCTCAAAGTCAACAGTTTTCACTTTTAAAAATAGATTTAATTGGTGACTTCATATTAAAGATTAACTACCTAATGGGGCAGTCATTACTGATAATATTGGTAATTGAGTCATCTGCGCATAAATGGAGTATTCCATTTATCCACAGTGGAGGTAGCTCAGTGGGTAGGATACCCTGCCTCTGGACCATGAGGTCATGGGTTCGAATCCTACATTCAGCACACCACCACTGGGTCCCTGAGCAAGACTCTTAACCCCGAGTTGCTCCAGGGAGACTGTCCCCTGTAGTTAGGGAATGGAAGTCACTTTGGATAAAAGCTTCTGATAAATGCCGCAAATGTAAATGCAGTCAGGTAAAAAATAAGGAGTAGTCTGTATGCTGAATGGCTGGCCAGTCTAAAAAAGTTTATTTTCTTTCACTTCAAGTATATGCAATAGTGTCCATGATTTATGTAGTTTTTCTTTGTATACAGTGACATTACCTTATTCTAGTAATTGATTATAATACAGTAATTGTAACAGGACCACTAAAGAAGAAGAGAAACCCTTTATAAAGTTTAAGCCCCTTTGTCATAAGGACTACAACTGTACGTTCAAAAGAACAATTTAGAAACTATATATTTTAGCATGGGATCATCAGTGGAGAACATCTCTTGGGTTACTCTTTTGTTATCCAGGGAAACATCCACTGAAAAACAACTGCTTTGTGGGTCATGGGTGTGGTTCCAAACAGATGGTCCCATTACACACCAAACTGTTGAGGAAAAGTATGTTTAGAGTGATGAACTCATAGTTCCTTTTCAAACGACTTTGCACTCACTTGAACGAGCCAATGGACCTTAGCACAGCTTTTCTAAAGCTTCTGAGAACACGTTCAGTCGCTAATGGTCTCGCTGCTTGAAGAAAACAAAAAGACAGCAGATACTGCATTGTTATAAGGTGGATTCCGTTTGTTGCATGAAAAGCTATTATATTGCTACACACAGATTATAGATGGCCGAGCTCCTATATGAAACTCATATGTCGACTAAACGGAATCTGCTCAGCATACAGTGCAGAATGGGGTGTTATTAAAAAGCGACGAGGCAGGGCTTCTTGCGGAAAGCCTTTGGGATTCCTTAGTGTAAAACAAGCAAGTTAAAGAAAGAGAGAAAGACAGACAGAGAGGCAAACATGCTCGAGACGTCTCATTCTTATAACCACAGTGGCTTAAAACAGCATTTAAGAGTAAAGCCGACACCACATACAAACTATATAAAAGAACCACCATAAGAGAAACAGAGAAAGAGGGTGGGAGAGAAACTTTTGAGGTCTGTTGCACAATGTTCACATATAGTGCATCTTGCAGGGAGGATAAAAATCCACTTACTGTTCAGCTCTTACTCAACATCAGTAAGAAACGTTTTGGGAATAAGTCTGTCTGGCCTTGAGCAAGAACATGTAACCCGAAAAGTGGACATGATAATCACACTGGAAAATGAGCATATGTCTTGTCTGACCAAAATGATCGTACAAATGTCTTATTTATTGAATCACAAATGTCTGAAATAATCTGCATGGGAACAAGCTTAATAGTTCTGCCCTGTGGATGCCCTCAATTATCCTTTTATGGTGGAGACTGTATCTTATAAATCACTGGGGTACATGAACTAAATGAATTATTGATGGGTTTTTCTTCAGTGAAAATGAGCTGGGAACAATTTTCACTTTGTAATATTCCACTGCGCTTAAAGGTAGAAGCCAAATGAAAACAAGTAATGGTAGGTATGACTGTTCGAGCTGCTGAAACGAATTATAACACTAGAAATATGTGGGGAAAAAAGGTGTATTCCAGATATGCAACTTAATAGTGAACATGTAGTTCTACAAGCACAGGTTCAGACATGGACCCCGATGCTGCGTGATCCTATAGAAAAAAGATGGTTTCGTGTTGAGAAGCTATTTGATTACTATCTACAGATTAAGAATGAAGTGCCGGTCCATGCAAGACCGGCGGCTCCAAGGCTTCTGCAGTTCAAAATGCGCTTTCTTCTGTTAATACCTCAAAGATTTTCAATATATTAAAGAATTTGGCCAGGATATAAGTGACCAATATTGTGGTGGGTTTGGTGTGTAAAGAAAGACAGCTATACAGAAAAGAACCTCATCTCCAATGTAGTGTCTGGTGGAGAATCTGTGATGTTTGGGGCTGTTTTCTCTTCCAAAGGCCCTGGAGTCTTGTTAGGATACACGGCATCACAGACTCATCCAGGAGACTTTAATAAAGATCTGGCCGCCTCTGCCAAAACACTAAAACTGGATTGTGGGTTATGGACCTTCCAACAGGAGGACATTACAATATATGTGTCAAAATGATTAAATGACCATAGAAATCCCAAGAGAGATCTCAGATCATTTTATTCTCTCATTCTCAATTAGCATTATAGAAAACCCAATCAAGTTCTGATGTCAAAAAAAAAACAAGGCACAAAAAATGTCGGGGTACCAATAACTGAGACATGGTGGCTGCATAAAACAAAATGTACTGTATATTTATATATTGTTCTATTCACTTAGAAAGAATTGACACTGCTACCTTAGTAACCACAAAGACATTTTTTAGGATGTTTAGGGTGGCAATAATTATGCACAGTTACTAAACTCTGAACTGAGCCTGGAGCTGTTTCTGAAAACACATACTGAATATTTGAAGAGTGTTTGATATGACTTCCCCTGCAGAATTATACATTAGTCTTACATTTATAACCCCCCCCACCAACTAGGGATGTAGAATGATGGCATAATCAAACTGGTATCAGCCAGTAAATATCACAATCAGACAGAAGACAAATGTGTGAGTTTTTTTATTCTCGAAAAACAGAACATTTGGATTTTCTGTGCTTTGGTTTTCTAAAATCCCCATCATGAAAAATTGGACAACGGCCCAGATGTCCCAGAAAACAAGACAAGATTTTCCCCCTCAAAAAAAATAACAACGGAAAAATTGAGTGGACGTCTTAGTTTTCTAGTAGAGTGAAAATTTATAGCTTTCCTCAGAGCATCTTGCTGTGGCTGGCAGGTTTGGCAGGCGAAAAAGAGGCCAATTTCCTCCAGTGAGAAGATTCTTATGAAGAACAGCAGTCTGTCTGTATCCTCAACTAGAGCTAAGCCTTTTCATCCAAAGCCAAGGGATCAATTTGCAGCGCAGGGAGACAAAAGGAAATGAGAAGCTAGACCTGCAGCTTGCACAGATGAGTGCTGGGGGGAGGGGAACTAAATGAGAGGGATTTGAACAGGCTTTGTCACTTTAATGTGGTTTTGTCGAGGTACAGGGGTCAGTACGTGTTGCACTCTGTTGCCGTTTTCTATTTGCACTCTCCTCTGAGAGAAAGTTCCCACTCGCAGGCGGCCCATGGCGGTCACTGAAGGCCAAACATTAACTGCTAACGGCAGTAAGGCTTGTCAGAATCTCTGGAAGGATAGCAGAGCCCCTTCGAAGAAGGATGAAAGATTTTTGGCAGTTAATGTCAGGCCAACAAAATCTCACTCGCTCAGTACATCCATAGCATTCGTAACATGAACTCCTGCCTTCGTCTAAAGCTCCTACACCTCCTGATTGTGAAATACATGAATACATAATCCTCCTAACCAGCCACAGCACTAGCCACTAAAAGCCTGCCACTGCAGTCATCGGTTATGATCAAATTAACCACATAAATTGAGGTTTTGAACAAACTAAAACGGTGGTTCAAATGAGATCTTCATGAATTTAGCCAATAAACTCCCATATATCTTTATAAAACTGCCATTCAACATTTGCTGCTAAACACTGCACTGAAACTGAGACTTTTATGATGACGGGGCTCTTGGGGCTCATTAATGAAACTAGAGTGCAGTCACTGATTAATTATAATTATTATTACTAGTTCTAGAAACAACACAATGGATTTATGCTCAAATTGAAGTCAACAAAGGATCTTCAAATTAGAGAAGACAGCATTAGCAGCCCGGAGCCTGTGTTGTGATCACAGTGTGTTTTGAATATCAGCCTCTAGCAAGATCACAAATGTGCTCACAGACTGATTTAAACAGGGAAGAAAAAATCATTTCAACTCAATGCTCGTGTTCGTGCTGAACGGTACAAATGCTACCGAAGCAGCACCAGAACATTATAAATCTGTCGCACACTGCCAGTGCCGCCACTGAAGTAGATGCTTGGTGTAATAAACCTATGAATTATTTAATGCTGTTCTGGAAACAGTCATTTGGCTAAAAGGGCAGAATGACATGTTGATCTGGAGGGTAAAAAATGCGATCATTTGTTCACATTAATAACACTAATGTCAACAATTTACTGCATTAACGATTTTTTTTAAAGAAATCAACATGTTCCTTTAAGTACAAGGCATACTGCCCTTCTAGTCAAATTGGCATTTTACAAAAAGGATCAGGAGATCAGGTTAAGAAAGATAAATAAACCATATCGCAGAATTTCAAAAGCAGAAAAATGCACTTCTTTCTTCAGAGGAGTCTTGCCTGTATTACAGAGGAAGACATACAAATCATCTTGGTATATTATTCTTTCTCTTGTATTTGCTCCCTCGCGGTTTCTCTCTCTCTCTCTCGCTCTCCAGAATGTAGTCAGGAACTTTGAGTCACAGTGAACAAAATCACACTACTTCAGTGTCTCACTTGAGATGAGATCTGATAAAAGCAGCACTCAGAACCGCCTCTCAGTGTTACACACTGGGCCCGTGAGTGTGTGTGTGTGTTTGTGTGTGTGTGTGTGTGTGTGTGTGTACGCATCCACCAGGCTCCATTAGAGCCATTCCGGGTTCTGCAGAGATGGGTGGATCTGCAGTGTTTTGATGGGCAGAGAGGAGGGCAATGCAGTGACATGCATCCTAATGCATCAGCACAATCACTGGCCGTTCTCAGCAGCAGCCAAAAGCACCACATGACTGGCAGCAGCGCAACAAGAACAGGCTACTTTCTATTTCAAACAAGGCCTTAATTACTCATGTCTGTCAGAGTGGAGAGGAAGAGTGGACGCTGGAGTGGAACCTGATGGCAAGCACTCCAGGAAATCGCCAACCATTTGTTTTAAAGTGGGACAGAGCTGAAGTTTAGATGGTGGAGTAGCTTTGCTTTTCTTTTTATGCAAACAACTGAACAGTACCCTTCACCTAATGTTATGTGGTGTTCTCAGCACTGATAATATGAGGCCATTGGTATTTTTTTAAAATATACTACATTCTTCAGGTAACATAACATTGCAAGACTATCAGTACACAAGATATTGATCAAAATAGTTTTTCGGAGGTAAGCTGGTACAGGCAATGTGAAAAACATAGCTTGTGATTAGCTTTTTATTCAGCCATTACAAACTGCACTGAACCAAATTCAGCTAAAAAGCACCAATTACACTCATTTTGTGATAAAACTGATAATAGGTTCAGAAAGAAATAAAGCATATTGTGACCAACTGTATCATGGTAACAATGAAATATCATCTGATTACCCACCAACTAAACCAATGCCTTATTCTACCACATATCAACCACAAATGAACATTTAAAAACATATATTACTCTAAAATTTGGAGTTTAAGCTTCCAACACTTTCACCCTGGAAAGGGCCCCTGAATGAACAATGTTGAAGAACCCCTATGTTCCAATGTGTTTTCTCCCCTCCTGTAATCTTGCATCTGAAATCATTCCAAAGCAACAGCAATATTCAGGACAACTTTAAGGCTCAGGCATAGCAGCAACCTATAACATGATGAAACGGCGGGAGGGATTGAAAGATGATGGTGGAAACTGGCTGAACGAGAAGGGGGCATATCAGATAAACACACAAACATGGAGCCGGAAATTGTAATGATAATTTTAGAAGTGGAGAGGACGGCTGAGAAAGTGGAACCACCAGCGCAGTTTACATCAAATAGTCCGGCGGATTCCACAAGAACTGCATTCAACCTGTCTTTCACTCAGGCTACAGCAAAGGTGTAAGAATTCTGCTTCAGCGCACCCTGGCCCCATTTAAACTCTGGCGAGGTGGTAGAGGGGTGGAAACGTCCTGGCCTTGTCCCATGGAAAATACTGGAGGAATGTTATGTTGGTGTGGTAACTCATCCAAAGAAGAAATACATTATATTCGTTCAAGACTAGGCTCGCAGCCAGGCCACAGGGCTGCAGGGTAAAGTGTTTTCCTGCTCTGAGACTTTTCTTAACTTGATAATTAACTGATGAGTGAAATCAGGTGTGTTACACACCTTAAAACAGAAGTACTGGCACTCTTTAGGGATTAGACTGTGCTGCCTTCAGGCAAATTGGGCACATTTATCAATTACAGGGACATGCACTACAGCTTAGGCCCATATTTATACATGGTATTCAGCTGGAATTCATGCTTTTTAATGAAAATGAAATAAAATAATACTAAGCAATTCAAAATCCCACAGGAAGAAACCATTTAACCTCTTGTTTCAAAGGTTCTGACAACATTTTCATTGGTGGAGTTGAGACTTGAAAATGATGGAAGATGGATGTCTCGCAGTTGGGTTGGCTGGACAAAGCGGCATGTGTTGCGTGGGATCTAGCGCGTTATCACACTCGTACAACCAGTTGATACTAACTGACTGCCTTGTACAACAGCAGCTGCGTATCCTAATGGCTGTTGACCCATTGCTGACATCGTGGGTGTCAGTGTAGATACAACTCAATGTATGGAAAACACTGACTACATTGCACAGACCATGGCGACTGTGTTGCGCAGCAGGAACAACTACAGCCTTCTCTAGGTTTTAAAAAAGACAAATCCTTTACACATCAGCCATTTGTGATGAAATACAGGAATGCCAGAAATGAGGTGGGAGGTAGCACTGCTGCTTTTCAGAACACATGCAAGAGGGAAAGATGTAAAAACATTTGCTTTCCGTGCCCAAGGTTGGCAGAGTTTGTAGTGATTTGTGGGGTCAACCTTCACCTCCAACTTGGCCTGAGGCCCAGGCACTGCTTCTGAGAATACCTGTGTTGAAAAAAACTCAGAAGAAAGAGCATGCTCTCACCCTTGGCTTTGAATACAAGCAGGATAAAAAAATAAAATAAAAAACCCCCAGCTTGAACCAGAGCCAAAATGCTAGCTTTGGCCTTTTTTTTTATTCCATCCAACTCTGTTCAGCAGTAGCACAAGAATTCACTCAAGTGTGCCAATCAAGGGTTTAATTCAGGTCTCCTTATCTCAGTTCATTGTAAATAATCTTCAACCATCCTCTACAAACTCGCTCAGAGGAATAACATTCTAAAAATAAGGCCAGAACGCTCTACAGAACCCAGCTGACTGAAGCTTCAGGCAGCTCATGCTTGGTGCTTGTCTACCGTTTAATCACAGGCTTCTTCTAACAAAGGCCTGATAGAGTTGCTGCAGACAGATGGCTGGATATATGATGTGGTGTTGCAAGCAGGGCTGTTCGGCTGGCTGCCTCCAGGAAACAGAATTCCAGGGCTCTAAGCCATCAGCGCTTTTAGGCCCAGGAATGCCAGCAGGTCCATTGGCAAAGAAAACTAACCCAGTGAACGTCCCCTAGACTGCCATTAGCCGCTGGTCAGAATCAGGCCACATGTCCCTCCCCAAGGACGAACGGCAGCGCTGTCTGTTTAATTTCTCTCTGAGGTGTAATCCTAGGCCCAAAGCCCTTTTAGGGTGAATTAAAAAGGGGCTCACATGGACACTCAGAGCTCTGTGTGGATTAACATAGAGGGGGAAAAGCCTTTCATCTCAGATTGCCACTTCTCAACCAACTGAGCTTGCCATCAAACTCAAAAACTCACATTAAGACAATTAGGCCTCCCCTTCTGGAAGCCAGATACGTTTATTTATTTATTTATTTAACTGGTATTTGATTACATTTTTTTTACTATGTAATGTACACTGAGTATAACAAGTATACCTGACACATAGGTGCACTTAAGCAATTACTGACTGTAGCCCATCTGTTGCTACACAATTAATCAGCATCCCTCTACTCTGCTCATCAATTAAAAAGGGACCTTCTCTGACCAAACATTATTTGGATGGGGGAGCACTTTCAGAACAGCACTACTACCAACATGGCGCATCATTTTTACTAGAGGCGAGGTTTTTACTAGACGTGCACGCCTGAAATCGGTCAGACTCTTCGCTATTATTATAACATCTGAACTTTTAAATAAATAATATATATGACCCAAGCTATTTTATGCAAGGCACTACTCAGGTATACAGCAGACATGGGGGCGTTTTCTGCAAGGTAGCCACCACCACAACATCCTGCATCTAGTACTACTATAAAGCATGGGACATTCCAGTGGGTTGGTGAGCTTTTTTTTTTTTAATAGAACCATAAGCACTTTGTGAAATTCTTTCAGGACATCTCATGATCATGGCTAGGTTGAAAATAGCCACATGATGCATCTGTGGACAGCAATACCACGGCTGAAGGGCTGGCACTAGCACTGTATGGACAATGATGGGCTATAGTCCCATAAAGTGTACCAAACACATAGCAGAAGGTGTAGATGTCTGTAATGGACTTCATGTCACAAACTGTAATTCTTGGCTTTAAAGTACAGGTCTGAGAAAGAATTCTAGGGAACAAAGTGAATCTTGAGACTTGACCAACTTGCTGCTGCCAGTGTTTTACAGGCAGCGCAGCTGAGCTCTGAGGTGCGAGTGACAATTCGGCTGGCCTTTACCCAGTCAGTGACAGAATCGCTGTCGTCTCTCCGGAAAACACCGGTGCTTCAAAAGCCGCCTCCGCACATGTGCTGGTTTAGGTGAAGGCCGGAAGAGCGGGGACGCGGTGGCCTGTGGAGGACCTGACATACGGGAGAGATAAACCCTGAACCAAAGACACATTCCACACCACAGGAGACACAGAGAGACAGGCAGCAACTGCTCTCACACAAAAGCAGCTCACAGCCAAGCCGAGTGAGAGAGGAGCTGGTGGGGGGCTTTAAACCAACACCTCATAAATCACCCCCTCCCCCATGTTTTGTCTTTATAGCCCTGCTTGTACAATTAGCTGAGCTGGGAGAGGAAAGCTGAGGGAGGGAGGAAGGAGGAAACGAGCCGGTAGATATCAGTTAAGAGGAGGGAGCAATTACAGCCACCTTGAGAGTTTTAGTTTTCAACACACAAACGCAGTTCTCTCACACACACACCCACACACACACGTAAACACAAGGTTTAGCAAGCCATCAGAAACCTGAAACTCCCAGAGAAAACAAACAGCACCCATGTCTGAAGTACAGAGCAAAGGAGAGAAAGTGAATGCTACAGGACAGCAAGAAGAATGTTGCAGTTCATCATAGAAAGCCTGTATTCCCAGAGAGGGAGGCCCCAAACCTAAGCTATGTGAAGGATGAGGAACTCAGCCACCCAGATGCAGACCTGCGAGAGAGCCGTGTTTCACTGCAGGGAGAGGCCAAGGCTGATGAATTTACCACTTGCAAAATCACTCTCAGCTCGCCTTCCTGTCTGTCAGCCCTACTATGCGAGCACTGTGTCGAAATACATCCGAAACATGGCTTCAGATTTACTTAGGAGCTTTAAAGAAAAGCAGACACATGACAGTTCAATCAGGCCAAGTAAAGTTTTGTTTCAGTAAAACAATCAAACGCACACTTTTCAAAGACTAAACACACTGTCAACTACAAAAAATGCAATATTCACTATTCAGCTGCTTCTGTTTTTAGCTATAAAGATTAAAACCGACCACTGGCTACTTAGGCAGAAATTGTGAGTTAATTTAAGATTCCACACAAAGTAATCCTCTTGCGAATTGTTGAGGTATCCTTTTCTATTGCGCCCTCCTATCTTAGAACTGAAGAAGGAAGCTAGGGATGCACTAATGTGGAAATTGTTGTATACTGTTCTTAATCCACAAAGCTGCCAAAGCTGATCCACAAAAACTCAGAAATATAGAAACTGGGACTAGACCTACCTGGAAGGCATTAAAGAGAGACTTGATATTTATTTCTATGAATAAGATGCAGGTATTTCAGCACAGCACTGGGTAAACACTCCGCTCCTCTGGATTACAATAAATCTGTCATCCACTATTAGTTACATATTAGACTACAATAAATCTGTCATCCATTATTAGCTACATATTAAACAACAATAAATATGTCATCCTATATTAGTTGATATTTAAAATATCAAACAAGTTTAAACATCTGTCTGATCCAGATTTAATTTTAAACAAATACCTGCTGATCCAGACATGATTTCATTATTATTGCTAATTCTTAAAAGACAATTTCACACAGTAAACATGTCTCGACTGATGGCCTGCATTTGGGCTATGGCAAACATGAATCTCAGTATCATCATTTTAGCCAGCAGACATGGAGCTGCCACACAGACTGCACAAAGAACGACTGAGAAAAGAACCAAGTCAGGCAAGACAAAGAAACAGAGAGACAGACAGCAGAAAAAAGAACGAGGAGGCGCAGCTCTTTCCTCTTTGCAGAAGTTGTGTGTGGCTCGGCTGAAGTTTCAGTCCTGCTCCTGTCAGTGGGGTTGAGACGGGAAGCAGTGGAGAGCGCCAGAAAGCCTAATCTGAGATGGCACCTGGCCTTAAACATTTATGCCCCATGCATTTTTTAACTGCTAATCTAAAATAGACATGACTTGCTTGTTTCCTCACTACCATCGTCCAACCGCAGCCACACGCGCGCACACACACACACTCCCTACCTGTCAGCCCTGCAGGGAGCTTGTGATCCTGTGCACCTAACAGAAGGTTTCTTGCTCTCACAGTCATCCTGTGCTAAGAGTAAAGCCGTTGAACCCACTGTCAGAGGAGTTCCATTACTCAAGGATGAGTACAACCCCATCACTAACCGCATGACGCACAGTGACACCAGAATTAACCCTCTCAAAGAAATATCACCATCAGGTTTAAACTAACGTCAAACCAATATTTGAAGATGTAGTTATTGTTGTTCTGAAAGGTCAGAATATTTAGGTGACGATGGGCTAGTGTGATCAATTGTTACTGCATTTGTAACCTTGACAGAAATGTTGTATTTTTTGTAACAATAATTCAAACTGACCCTGTCCCCAATTTCTACATTTTTAGAATGTCTATGTATCAGCATCAGCAGAGTTGTGCATGAAAACTATCGGATATAGGTTTTGGCCCACAGTTCCCATAGTAGTGCATCATGGGATCTTACTCAAGGGTACCCCAGGGGTGCCACTAGCAGGCTTTGGATTCAAACCCACGACTTTCTGGTCGCAGGGTGAACGTCCTAACCACTAGACGTTAAGGTCTTGCTCAATGACTGGATGGTGTGAGTATGAATTGTTGTGAGTCCTTGAGAATATGAATAGTCCTGTTTAATTTGATATAATGGTGGGTTGGTGGGTGGCTGTAACTGCTATGTGTTGATACTGCTTAAATAATGTTTTGCTGTACATACACACTGATTATTACAAAAACCTCTCCAAGTTCTGTTAAATACATTTGGCCATATGGTCAAACCTTATAAACCAGATACAGATATTGGTATCAGTGTCATCTTCCGTCTTTGTTGTTGCTGCAGTGGTATAACCTTATTAAATTCTCCCCTGTTCCATTTACTTCACCTGTGCCAGACCGGTTGACCATGCGAAGCCACGTAAGATGGCTGCTACTCCGTCAGCTTACCTGTCACTTTAGCTGTGCAGAGAATGAACACGGCGCCCTAGGGCACTCTGTCCTTTTCCCTCACCTCTCTGACACATGACGGACGAACAAGTGCAGAGAGGCTGGAGAGCAAGTCGGAACGCAAGCTGTTTATCAGAAAAGAATCTAACTTGCCCTGCTCTGGTAACCAAGCCTGGCCGAGGTAATCTCCAGTAGCAGGACTTGGACACACTGCGCACACTTCAATCAGCTTGCTTCCAATGTACTTCAGTCAATTTCTTTGTAGCGAATTAAATCGCTCAGCTACAGACGTGTGACAAAGCAAGATTAACAACTGAGAGTAAGCCTGTTTTTCCCATCGTTCCTTATGAACTCCTCCAATACGATTCTCCCCGCTCTGTTCACAGTTAAATCATGCCAGATTCAGAAGTTCAAGCGAAACTCGGGACAGGTGAAATGAATACTACAGCCAAGGAAGTGACTTATAGGATAGAAACCTTATACTAGCTAAGGGCGCCAATAATGCAGTCCATCAATATGGACAGCATTACAAACAGCCGTGCGGATGCTCCGGCTTGTTTGTTAAGGTAATTCATAATGCAGCCGAAACCAGGTCAGGTTCCAGCCCTCGCATGAGAGTACGCATTGTGCCTTAGCCAATTCTCCGCCTTAAGGCAAGGGCTCAGGATTCCAGTACAACAGCTCCAACAACAGAAGTGGGGGGAGTGCATTCATGGACACAGACTCGCTCAAAACAGCCCTGATTTTTGGTCTTAAACTGTCAAACCTTCACACCGACCAACACCTGAAGGCCCACTGATCAGGAATTTGCTGTTTATTGATGCTAGATTTTCTACTTTGTAAACAGATCACACAAAACTCAACAGCTTGAGGGGGTGATCGTTATTCACCAACCTGACCTGCACTTGAACTTATTTGCTAAAATGTAAACATGAGGCTTGAAATATGACCAAACACAAAAATATGGCCCAACAGAGACATTTCAAAGGAAAAAATCTCTTTATGAAGTTAACTTGATTTTCTGAGAAAGGCTATTAAATACACCACTATGAAATTTTATCTTCTGCGAACATCACCGTAGCTGCGTTTATATGAAACTCTCAGGGGAAAATCTTGAAAGGAGCAAGAAGAATATTGGTTTTTTTGCTCCTTTGAAAAGACCCATGTCTTTGGTTCATGTAGAAAGTGTTAAGCATTCTCTATTTATTTTCTCCATATCTCCACAAGATATTATTATTATTATTATTATTATTATTATTATGGATGGATGATCAGAGTCAGGAAAGATTGGGACCAGCAGATTCCAGGAAGTGCTGGAAATGTGCTAATGTGTGTTATTTTATATATATATATATATATATAGACATAGACCAAAACTTATTATTAAATAGGATCATCATTGAACAGTGCAACCATTATTATTACTTTATGTACACATGACTTAATTGAGGAACAACCTGCTCAGGAATTTACAGCAGTTTCTTAGAAACTTGATTTGTTCATTTCCCAAGATGCTAAGATCATCTGAGAACAAAAGATCAAAAGATCCAGCAAGAGACGCTTGCAACTCTCTCAAACCACACAGGAAAAACAATAATCTTGATTCTTTCTCCGGAAAATATCAAACAATGGGTGCGACACGCTTCTCCAATAAGCTCAGACTATATTTAAAAGCTCTCTTGAGTCTGCCCTCCGCGTCACACCCTGGTGTGAATCTTGCCCTGGGCTACAGTGGCAGGACACACAGAGAGTGAGAGACATGAATAAACAATTGTGGTTTCCTGATGCCTCGGCCTCAGTTAACACTCGCCTGTTCACAACAGTAGCACTGCAAACAGACAAACATTTTCAAAATGCAAATTAGAGCCCCTGGCTCCATTTATAGCAGATAAGGAAGGTTATTATACATGCTATCTTTTATGAAAATGTAGTAACAGACTTCTTGTCAAGGGAGCCAGACAATATCAACTATATCAGTTGTACAAGTATGTCAACCTTCCGCATAATTGGCCTCTAAAGCGTGACCTGATCTTCATCCCACTCTTGCTAATTCAATTATTTTAAACCTAAACACTAAACAATTTGCCATGTTTATACAAATGTTTTGTTTTCTGTACCACGTTTAAAAAAACTATCACAAACAAGGTCTTTGGTAGAAAAAAGAAGGGACATTTTCCCACTGAATAATTAAAAAACAGTGATCCAAATGAGAACCAATGGTTCTAGTTCTAGTGCATTCGCCACATGACAGCTGGAACCATCATAACAGCTATTAACAACTCAACTGTCTTTCTGGTTATTATACGCCACTTCCTCCTCTGCCTGTCTTGCAAATGTTACAAATGTTTAGTGCCATCGGATTACAGACATCTGATCATGTATATTCTGGTATGTCTTGCTTTAATGGCCCTTAAACTTCATTTAGCATGAGACACTGTTGTTGATTTAGATTGTGGAAAACCTCTTAAGTTAATGCTTAAAGTTATTGGACAGCGCTCTAATGTGTTAGAGAATACAATTGCACTTTTCCAGACCCTAGTGGTCTTTTAAATGGTCCTCTGGGTCACCAGAGATGGTTGGTCAAATCAGTCCAGAGGACTCTCCACAAAGTTCACATTTTTGCTACGATCTAATTCATGCTGCATAAGAATGGAGCCAAAACCCCATCTAGCCCATGTTGAGCAGTGCTCTTTTGTACATGTACGGCTCCTTCAGAGCATCCCATTCTATCGGCCAAGCTGGGTGTCCTACAAATAAAAAATGGCCTGTCTGGATCCGTCTGGACATACAAGTGTATCACTGCTGAGCGAAATCAACCCTCCGAGGAATTTGCCATGGTGATATACACTACAGTAATAAGTTGCCTATTATTGTGTATCCACATGCTTGTTCCTGAGATGTAAAAAAAAAAGGAAGCTCCCCGCGGAGCTCAGAAATGCATGCCATGACGATTTGATTTACCGTAGCAGGCATTCTTCAGCCCTTTTTCTTTTCGGCAGTCGAATGTATCAGCTCTTCTCATTTTGGCTGAAGACAGGACAGCATGCGCGTTCCCTGGCCTGCCCACTGAGCACAAGCTTAAAATACCCCAAAGCAGTGTTTACAAATTGTGTGGGAGCCTGTGCGTTCTAAGCCGTGCTGGAGTCACATGGAGGGAGAAGAAAGACAGAATGAAAGAATGGAAGATCGAAAGAATCTGTTGGAAGGAGGAGAGGGACTGATTTGTGTAAGCAGAAGAAGGGATTCATGTAGAAAAGGTGAAAAGCTTTCGTGTTTGAGAACGAGCAGAGGAAAAGGGACAAAAGGAGGTCCAAGCCCTCGGCTGATCAAGGGGAAACCTCAGCACAGCAGGAGAGAGGAATAGAGCATGAGAGCAAGCATAACATTCCAGAAAAGTTAGAACCAACCTCCCCTCCCCTCATCTGACCACCCCTCCTCCTCCTCCTCCTCCTCCTCCTC
>JBBJLR010000133.1:12865371-12888615 GCA_037577145.1 Brachypetersius gabonensis
ACACACACACACACACACACACACACACACACACACACACACACACACACACACACACACACACACACACACCTCAGCACCCTGACAAGGTTTTCCTGGATCGACACAATTTACCAGGCTAATCATATCAGGCTGTCTAACTCAGTGTATGATCTCACCACTGAACCGGACAAGCTTTATTTTGAGAAGAGCGATTAGGGGTTTACAGGAAAAGTGTAACTGATGGATTGATTTCTGACAAACAGTGAAGGTAGACTGAACATGAGCCACTTGAGAAAAATATATTTCCAATGAAGTGGTGAGTGATGTGGAAAGAGCACATTATACTTTAAGAAATGTTGCTAGTGAAAGGTCAGACTATTTTTCCTGACATCTGGTAAGATGGAACAGAAAAAAAGAGCAGTAGCACCACGAAAAAAAAAAAGAAAAAAAAAGACCAGTAACTATGAATACAATTTTTTTTTCATTTAAATATCTCACATATTACAGTGCAGTAAGTACAGGTATATTTAAACAGGACGCACTGTGCCTATAAAGTTCTATAATATGCCCAGAAAAGCACATTGAGATATAAGAGTTTATTACAATACAACTGTGTCAAACTGAGTTGTATTCCACACAAATTATACCCATAATTGTTTCTGAGCTCATCTAGAAAATGCTTAATATGACTATGGATATCTCATTTTAGCCTGGCATGTAATGCACGATCACCACAAAGAAGCTGCTTAAAGCACAGAAAATAAACTTGTTTCTGTTTCCTATAAGAAACCTGTAATCTTGCTAAACTGAAATGAAAGTATGTCTCTTCAAAGTCAATCTGAAATCAAAACGGGAAATTTTTTGATTCATCACCTCCCCCGTCTTAACACGCCCACCCATCACTGAGTGAGAATGCTCAATGAGTTCAGAAGGCTTTTATATCATCGTGTTTCACTTTGAGTTATGTCACGATATGGAAGAAAATGTCTTATGTTTATGCTGACTTTGAAACAAAGAACCTACAACATATGCGGGTGAAGGCGGCGCACGTCACTGCACTTACTGGAGCTACAAGCTTTAATCTAACACAGTGACAAGACACTCCTAGTGATCAAGTGTTCCAGCGATGTCATGTTACACAAGGTTTTTATCATGATGGAACGCTAGCATGTTTTCATCACTAAAGCCCACTGAGAAGGGAGCACCAGTGTAGATCAACCAGTGCAGATTAGGCCTAACTGTTTCCAGAACCTGGCAGTGAAAGGACATCATACTTCCAATACACAATGACGCATCTTTTCAACCATTCAAAACCCTGCAGTGAATGCAAGTTCATTTGAAACGATCATCTACTTCAACCATCTCCCAGACAGAATGCTGTTTAAAAGCAGCAGGCATGGCTTGCTTTGATTTGAGAACCTATTCACTTGGGTATTCTTCTGTATATGTGAGAAAGGCCCAAACTTAGGTTTTCATTCCCTCCTTCCCGAAAGTCTGCCAATTGGCAAGCTATCCGATGCTGATTTATTTGTGTCCAAATTGTACTACCACATTATTACACACACCCAACACACATTTGTAAACCCTAGATCCCAGTTACAATTTGTCAGCATCAAAGCCAATGCAGAAAAGAATCTGTTACTTTGTTATTATTTGACTTTGAGAAGTCTCAAAACAGAACATTGGCTTAAACTGCTTTTCCATTCGGCTTTTTCAAAAAACCACAAAGCCAGCCACTTAACAAGGCTTTTTCTTTCTTTCTTTCTTTTTTTTTTACAGCCATCTTCATGAAATACTTCAGCACAATCCAAAGAATGACAATTCTCGAATGAGATGGCCATGATGGAGAGGGTAATGTTGAGAGGAGAAAGGGAAAAAAAAGGGAAACTTGGCAGCTGAAAAGCCTGAAAACTTGGCAGATCCCAGCACTATCCATCCATGTTCTCAATTATCCACCAGCTCATTTCAAAGGAAGTCACTACCACTTAACTTTGAGAATTGCACGCACTTCAATGGCTCCCATTCAGAGTGGAGCTGAGCCTGCAACCACAATGGACGCTTGTTTATTCCCTGGAAATCCAGCAGCATTTAGTTTGTAATCTGCGAGCAAGAATGCAGCGCTGCACAAAACAAATGGAAATGCCCTCCTTGGTCTCCAACCTCTGCTTATATGGCATCATTCTTCCACTTCCTAAGGTTTCCCAACAATCACCCCTTTTCTCAAATACACGAAATTTTAATCACAGCACTATCTAAAAGGTATTAGTGCTCCACAGTACCCATCTTTATACGGCTCAAACCACTGACAGTTATTACACAGACCAAAACTCTGTTGAACTGAATGTATGAAACTCAAGGACTGGGTTGAAAACACAATGTTTAAGAAAAATTGTATGTATGGAATGTATGACGTATTTTTCTTCAAACCCAATATTTTCTCATTAGAAGGATATGGATATGTTTTCCAATCTCATTTATATACCACGTCCACAGCATACATTCACTTGCCTTGGACAATCCTTGACACACTATTCTGTCCTGTACAGAACACTTTATTATAGCACTTTCTGTAAAAGACTTTTATAAATTTCTAGAAAGTATTCAAAACATTAATCTAGGCACTACTTTACCATGAGACAGCCCATCAGCACAATAGTGACATGGTACCATGGCACAGCATGAGGTTTAGTGCATCATGCCATGGTTTCTTTATACTGCACCAGTATAACCTCAGGATGTCTACATCAAGGCTGTTCATCAAGTGTTCATCAAATGTAAGCAAACTACGAACATAACGACTAACAGCTTGAATAAACCAGGTTAAAAACACTAACAAACTCTGAGCAGTCTAGTTAAGTTTTCTCCATTTCTGGTTTGATAGTTTTGACAAAATGATTCTGGCCTTACTGCAGTATTAATGTGAAGCAGCAGTGTCTGCATCTCTTGCTGTGAGGACAAGGTGTTATTGTTCTTTTGGGCAGGCCTGTTACTTAATAAATTGCTATGGCTATTAAAGTTTAGCGGTTGGTTGTCAATACTAGGTTACAGGCGAGTACAGCAGAGTGACAGTTTCAGAATAGAGTTTGCCGAAATTCTATTATGGGAGATACTGGCACTCATTGAATGCTTCTCAGCTGATCACCATTACATGGCCTGATCTAACTACGGCAGAATTGTAAATTAAGCTGTAAATCTAACCTATTCTTTCAGAGCTGGCATCAATTTCCAAGAAAGACAAAACAATAAATTGCCAGCATCATGAGACCTGTTTTGGTTAGACATTCTTATGCCTGTTCCATGTATTGCTGGAGGGCGACAGACTTGATTTCATGCTACGACTGCCCAGTTTCCAGGCAGTGGGTTTCTGTTCAGGAAAATGTCTGTAATAATTGATGGTATGATACAGATGCTGCAGAGAGAGATTAAGTTGAAAAATGTTGAATATTCCTTCATAAGAAAGGGGAAAATGGCAGTCTCTCTTCATGACAAGGAGCAGCTGCCTCAGTGTGGACATCACAGCTTCAGCAACTGCATTGGTGGGCTGTGAGATAAGAACCAGAGGTAAATTCAATTAAATTGGCTTCTGTGATTCTGCCAGAAAGCATGTACGTGTGCCATCCTCGCCAAAGCCAGTCTGGCGGAGAGCACCAGTATGATCCAGCAGCTCCACATTCCAGCGTGCCCGAGTGAGGTTTCTGTGGGGAGGGAAAGCAGCCGTGGCAACAGCTCGCTCCACTGCGGCTGCACCATGGGACACGGAAACCATAAACCGCTTTGGAGAGCTGAAAAGCAGGTCCGCTTCCCCTCCCGGTCACCCGATAGCATCCACCACCACCTCCAGACCTGTTTGTTCGGGGCCTTGATGAGGGAAGAGCTTTCATGTTTTATTCCCGCCGCTGCCACTCCTCCTTGAATGCCCTGAACAAACCCCTCTGTGCTTGTTTAAGCAATGTGTCAGAACACAATAGCGGCAGTCAGAGGCGGCCGCAAATGGTGAGGACTGGTAGCAGAGTCTCGTGAGAATGCCTTTTTCCCAGGAGGAGTGGCAGCGCTTTCCTCTGTATCGCCCATTCACTTCAACCACTGGGAATTGCTATACACATTACTCTGGGCTGACAGCTACACTTGGCCCTAAAACACAAGCAACCTACATTTAGGCCGTTGTGTCTTATATTATTAGACAGCACGGCTTTGGGGCTTCTCAAAGTATCCCGAGAGACTTTAAAACAATGGTTAGAGCATCATTACAACAAAAAAACCCCTAAAAAACAAGAGAAGAAACCGACATTCATAGTCTAAGCTAAATATGGATCAGGAACATCAAGACAAAGCAAAGGGCATGACCATATCCTCAGTCAAGGCAAGGTTCATTTAGTAAAACCCTTTTTTTGAAGGCAGTGTATTTCTCTTTCCACTTTATTTGACTCACCACTGAAAATGAAACCGGGCAGAGCTCTAACAGCATTACAATTCCACAGTTCCCAAAGGAGAACAGGGCTGGCAATCACAAGCAGCATATATAGCCTGAACAAGATCCAGCCTACTTACGTTCTGTACCCCTCTTGTAGCTTTCAGTTCCTGCCAAGACAATATCACCTGAACACAGAGCTACCAACGTGGCATTGGTTCTCCTTCTCCCAGAAAATAAAAGCCACTTATCGGTATTATCAAAAAACAGGTGATTTATACACAATTCAATGCTTGCTTGTTAAATAGCTTCCCAGTGCACAACCAGCAAGATGCAGTCACAGTGGGCCATGGCTAGATTTAGCTTTAAAGGTAACCACTGGGAGATCTTGGTAGGAGCTTCACATTACGACATGCACCACAATATATACATCACAACCTGACACAACACTGAACAAAACACCAGACGTACAAGTTAATATACACTTTTCTTTTGTTGCAAAGGGTCACGGTAATTTGCCTGCAAACCTTCAGGCCTGAGGTTTGCTGGGTTGTCTTCCTTGCCTTTGCCTTATATAAAAGGAAATTTACTCGAGTGCACATCCTGCATAAGAGTAGATTCACAAACAGATACAGCCCTCTAAATATGACCAAGAGTTTGTGAATTACATTTATTGTAAATGATTTATACACTGATTCACTGTTCATCTTATCAGCTTCACTGACCACACAGGTGCACCACTGTAGTTCAAATTAGTTTGCAGTGCACTAGTTTGTTTCTCTGTGTCCATTGTTAGTCACTGGTCTTTTTGTGTTTTAAACACATTAGCATTTTAAATACGGATACAGACAACATTCTGATACTGGATGCTTTTCAACAGCGGGTGTAAAGCGGTTGTATAAACCTGGCAATTAACACTTACAAGGGTGAATCAAAGCACTGTTTGAGTGATAACACTTTCCTTTCGCATTTCTCATAATTTGCTCCACTTTAGCAGAAATGAGGTGTTGATAAACTCTGATAAAAAAACAATACAAATCTAACAGTTTACATGAAAAGTTTCAGAACGAAAAGAGCAACAAAAGCATAGATTAGTTGCAGTTGGGTTGTTTTTTTCTTCAGTTCCTCTGATGTCCGTGTTCTTTTAAACCTCTGGCCTCTTTTCTCAGCTATTACTGCAGGCTTGTTGACTCTGTCAGGCAGTGCGACATGACATTTTGATGGACGGTCACAGTGCAGTTGGACTCACCCACACATAGCGTTACATCTGTATGCGGGAGAACACGCTGCATTCTGAGAATACGGAGGGTTCGTTTAAATTGTGTTTTTCAGTTCTTCTGACTTATCATACATCGGAGACGTTTACATTTTCCGCCATCAGTCCAGCCCACATTCTTTAGGTAAAAACAATCAAGATAAGGTGAGAATGTGAACTACTAGTTGTGGGAGTCGTGAAAAGATGAGAGACAGATAATTCTGAGACACTGAGACTATACCCTAGATTTGTCATCACAACACACCCTGATCAAGCATGACCTACACTAGTACAGTAGTGAAGACGCAAAGCCCTAAATACTTCTCTTCTGCATCAGAGCTGTGGAATCCTAGACAAGACAAGACGGAGAACATTAAACTACATCAATCTTGCATGTAAAAACCTTCAGCTTGTGGGTTACTTAATCCAAAAGAAAAATTAATCTCTACAATGTTAGCAAGCTCATCTACACCAAGGAGACAAACAAGATGAGCATGTTGTTGTGAGACCACCACAACATAATTCTCCCATTTTGAAAAAGCTAATACAAGCTCAAAACACTGCAAGCCTTGAAATGGCAAGCCTCGCTTTTGCTGCTGAACAGTCCGTCAGTCCATTTTCCTAAATCCCTCTTGGCAATATAATCTGCGTCACTGAATGGAACATGAGACAGCCGTGGTAAGCATGTCTGTCTCTCTTTAAAATGGTTCAGTGCCACAAGGAAAGGCAATTAGCAGGGTGGCAGAGTCGAGTTTATGTTGAGTCTTAACTTGTCTCACGACCAGACGCCTTGAATTCATTCTGCTAAATTCTGCCTAATCTTTAATTCAACACAAAGTCCTGCCTAACCTTTTTGAGAGAAACACAGATAGTCCATCCCTGCAGCAAGCAGTAATGGCTCCAGCAGTCACAGTAAAGTGTATACCATAGTGTAATACTATAGTGCATAAATATGGGTCTGTGGTACTTGCATGACTGACTCAGTAAAAGATCTGGATCATTTTGTTTAAGGCTGCTGATTTTCAAAGCTGTGGTAAAATGTTATTACAGAGCATCAAGTGTGTTTTACTGGAAAGCCTGTGTCCATTTAAATTGCTGTCGTTTTGCTCTCATTGCCACTGTCTTGACTCTGATGGAGTCTTTCTGCCGTTGGGTAATAACACGTCTCACTTAAGTCAACCCCAGCAGTGGATTTTACAGAGCCTGTTGGCCGCAATATATTTACGCGCTGTGGTAACAATCCTGGATCCCTACAGTTCAGTTTTCGTGCCCTACAAATACTGCAATTCACTCCAAATAAAATAAAGCACCTTTTGAACAATAACCCTTTGACATGTTCCTCATGTTTATATTTTACTTAATCAGAAAAAACTCAAAATCAATACTAATCATAAGCAGTTTATATGAAAAGTTTAGAGTGATGAAAAGTGAGTGCTGTGGGAACAATGCAGAATCCTTACTGTTCAATTTTCATGCCCCACTACTGTAATTCACTACAAATGAAATAAAGACCACAGACCCTGTATAAGAAGAGCTGATCCCACAGTGATGGATTTATGGATGCAGGCGATACTGAACTATTAGGTCTTAACTGAGTCACTTGCTCATTACTAAGCTCTAACAAACGCACCAAAGCATGAAATTGTCTTAGGGGCAAAACCTGAACCAGCACACATTTTTACATTCTGATTCAAACAGGGCTTTAAAGCACTAAGCCTGTTTATATTCAGGTCTCAAATACCATTTGCTAAAAGAATTCCAAAAGAAACTCAGACCCAAACACTGACACAGAGAAACCAATTAAAGATGAAGATATAAAGCACCCACTCTGAGAAAAATATAAATGGCAGGTTTACATCAGCTCATAAATAAATAAATAAATAAATAAATAAATAAATAAAATAAAATAAAATAAAATAAAATAAAATAAAATAAAATAAAATAAAATGTGAGACTCACCTTTTCGGTTTTTACTTTCTTCATGTTTCTGCAGTCGGTATTATCCATGTCCTCAGGCTCACTTTTAATGGTCAAAGGCTGAACTATTCCAGCAGTATCGAGGGCAATATTCCCAATTTGCTCAGCACAAGACAGGTCTGCATTTTGCCTCCCTTCAAAAGGGGTATTGCGGGACGGTCCTAAGGTCAATACAGGAGCTGCTGTGTCCTTTTCTGTAGCCATGTTTCCACTTGTTACTCCTTCGTTTTTGTCCTTTTTGCTTTTCCCTGATCCCCCGTCCTTGTCCTTCTTTCCACTCTGAGCATTGCGGGAGGTCTTACTGCTTTTATCCGCACCTTTGCCTGCGCTGGCTAACACTGTAGTAGCTGCGCCTGCAGCGGGCCCTGTGCCCTCACTCGGGGTTCGCCCCTGGGCCTCTTTCTTGGCTCCGTCTGGAGTTGAGGACTTGTTAGTATCCTTTGAGTTTTTATTACGCTTCGATTTCGACTTACCATCCTTCCCCTGGGCAGGAACAGGGCTCACAAATTTTATATTGTCCGGTAAAGCTGCTACTGCGCTGGGTGGCGCTGCCATTCCGCCTCCGTCCTTAGTGGCAGACATCTCGAGCTTGTCCTTCTCTAGGTCGGCGTCAAGGTCGATGATCAGATTACCAACACCAATGTCCCACTCATCTCCGCTGTCGTAAGTGTCCACCGCATTCGAGTCCACACCTTTCCCGCCTGCAGTGCCACTACTTAGGGACATCTTATTGCCAACGGCCCAAGCGCGCCACAGGGTGGTCTGACCTTCTCAGACGACTTGGGCAGGGAGGATCTCCGTTACAGCAGCCTCAGGGTTGTCTAGGTTTCCCCTTCCCAAATGCCCACATTTTTGCACTGGAAAGAAACAAAAAACAAGATAACAAGGAAAATGAATAACATGAATAACGGGGCACATTTTGCTCACATTGCTTTAGCTTTCCAGTTAATTTATGTGGAATATTCATCAGGTCAAAGAGAATAAACAATCAGACAAAATAAAGATGCGCGGCTGGACTTGGCCAACGTGAGAACAGGCCAATTTATTATTTCATCTTTGGCTCATTTGTGCAATCATGTAAAAACAGGGAAGTGTATTTGTGCCGTATTAAATGCAGCAGCTCCAGCTATACCAGCATTATAGCATAGTTATACAGGACTCATTGTGCTAAGCCATCAATTTGAAATGCCAGCTTGTCGTTTTAGTCTCCCCAATTGTTAATTGAACAATCAAAATTAAAATCATGATTGGCACTTTAAACATTGAACAGATCAACAGATTTTAAGAGGCAGATTTTTTCGTCATGCATGTATGAGCATAGTTTATTATCAAAGGGACATGGACTAACTGGGCACAGCAATTTCAGCTAGTAGCTTTCATCCTTAGGAGCCTTCAGGCAGACAAGATAATATCCCAGTTTTATTTATGTTGCCCTTAATATACAATAAGCTATTATTGTCTTGCAATTCGTATTTAACCACTATAAGTCCAACACAAAACAGATCCAGCACATTCATCTACTGTTAAACCAACCATATTCTTATTGCTCGGCTTAGTATTTGATACTTCCTAAAAATACCTTTGTCAATGCAAAGTATGCATAGCAGCTATGCTGCAGCCACCATAGCATAAAGACAAGTGAGGAAGTACATATTTCCTTTGTGTTCTGCCACCCACATACTGATGTTTACAGGTTGTACACACCTGCTCTGCAGGTACTGTTTGTTTTCAAATGCTTTCAGGTAATCAGTATGGGAATCAGCACAAGAAAAATTACTTTGCAAAGACACATTCTTAAGCCACTGTTAAGGTCCATAGCTTTTAAAAGCCTGGCAGTAACAACTGAGCCATGTGTTTCCTTCTATAGAGTTTCCACAATTATGGTAATTTGGTAACCCAGCAAGGCAAGTGCGGAGTTACTGTTGAGTGGTTCACCTGTTGCCTAATGCACATGTGTAGCTATAGAGACTCTATGGCATTTTGATTTGGAGCCTCTATGGCAATTTAGAGAAATTACACACTTCATTATCACCCGCCCTCTATGGAAAAAAACAATCAATTCAGATTCATGTTTTTGAATGACCTTAGTGCTGGGGGCATCCAGCATAACATTACACGGATCAGTCACAAAACAAAGCGGAAATAAATATAATCTGACATCTGTTCACAGACAGAAGTGAACATCTACACACTGCTCAATGACCCAGCAGCGCCACTCGCTATCCATGACTGCACAAGCACAAGACTACAATCTTCATTTCAGACACACCCTCAGTCCTTGTACTCCCTGACTGAGAGGACTTGTTTCATCATTTATAGTTGAATGTTATGAATGTTCCATGTCAAAAGTCTCGGAACGGCCTCGTCACTGTGGGAACTTTTACACCGACGATTTAAAACTGAAACTAATATCACCCCCGACTCTGATCCAGTTGTTACAGGTGCATCAGCAAAGATGAAGTGTTCCATTTCAATAAAGCCAGAAATTTAAATGTGACCATATTAGAACGAGAATTAGAACAAGCTGTTTAATTGCCAAATCTGTTTTAGAACAAATCAAACATTCTGCCAAAAGCTCATCCGCTGGCGATACGATACTTTAAGAGATGAAACTGTAATATCAGACAAAAGCGATTTCTGAATGTGTAAGCCAGCCAGTTTATTTTCAGAGATCATGCGATTGTACTCACAGCTGAGACAATTACAGAGAGCCCTCGCCGAGCCTAAGGGTAATTGCTCTTTTCACAGTAAGACCATGTTACACATCGGGCTGTGAGAGACACATAAAAAGAAAGAAATAGGACAGATGCGTTTAATGACAAACACAAAGTCTTATTGAGGCAGATGAGAACCCACTACGTATTTATGAAAGTTCTCAAAATGGCTCAGACCACAGTAAGTGGAAGTTCAGGAGTGAAAACAGTCCCTGTGTGAATCAAGAAGCTGAGAAGAGCACCATCAAACCCTCACGTACAGCTACAAACCAAAGCTGTACCAGTGTTTCCTACACACCAAGTATGCGAACAGCCTTAGAAATATAAATTATTATACATTTTATTGGATATATAAAAATGTAAATAAATAAAAATATTTATTTAAATATGAATTCATTTATCCCATTTTTCCAAATGAAATATTTCTTATTACGAATAAAGGACACACTTCTGCACGTATAACCCAAGAGAACATATCAGATATTCAAATTTAACACAGTGCAAGACAAGAGGGAGGGGGATGGATGACTAATAAAAAACAAATATACCATCATACACTTGAATACATTTTCACAACACGTGTGAAGTATCTCAGCAATTTGTTTGATAAGTTGGATCAGGAATGGGATGCAGTGAATGGGATGGTAGTGTCACTTTTAAAAATATATAAAAATAGATAAATCGTGTTCCATGCACTGTGCTGCTCTGAATCCAGGTAAACATGCTCTCTTTATACTTAGAAAGTGTTCTTTATGTGCACATATACTCAGAAAAACAGACATTTTTACGATAAAAATAAAATATTGCCCACCCTTTAAACAGGAGGCAGGTACTAAATTCCCTACATTCAATACATATGCCACCAATTCATAGCTATTGATGAAAATAAGCAACCTTCCAGCTCGACTTGATGTTTCTAGTTATAAAACATCTCTGTTCCACTTCCCTCTTATTTGTTAACAGTGACAATGCAAAAGACCCACTCAATCAATCAGAGATGTATTCAAAGCTAAAGTGGAGAGAGGAAAAAAAATCTTGCAATTAACAATCTTACACAGTCGCTGAACAATTCACTTTTGTGTCATGGGAAAATGTATTCCCCATTTCCCCAGCTCTCTGTTCTGATCCTGACAAATTGTTCTGCATCAGACAAACTCCTGCCATTAATTATAAAATGCCTCATCAATTTAAATGATTAAATCTGATAAAGGATGAACACGACGCTCCATCTACTCCCAGACACTCAGTCTTTCAAACGAGCTGTACCGCACGCAGCTTCTCTTCTAGGTCCAACAGTAAGTTACTCAAAAACAAGGCTTGGAAATGAATGTTGTACATTATAGGAGGAGAACTGTCATGTTAAATTAAATGATGAAGACAAATTTGCAATCCAAAGTTCCCTTTCAAGGAAGGAAAATAACTGTCAACAGAAGTAAACCACATGTTTGACAATACAAATGTTCAATATAGAGCATACTGATGCTCACACTAGCAGCAATTCCAACACCACCATGTTCTACTCAGATATGGAAGACATATTTTCTCACCTGTCTTGCCTGTCACACCCGTCTAAAGCGTTCTATGCATACAGACTTTCGGCAGCATCAGGATACACTACCATTAAAACTGAACTGTTCCTGAAACAACATTCTTCTCAACATATCCTTAAAAAGCAACTTCAGCCAACAGATAACATAACATGCAGTTCCATATTCATTCTTCTACAGATGATTTCTATTTGCTCTGGTATTAATGAACCTCGATGAAAACACTGATTGCTGGTCTCATCTAAATTTGGTGTTTTTTTTCTCAACCAATTGTGGGTCGGTATGATCCTACTACTTGGGTCTTTTCCTGGATTTCCTTTTAAACAAAAACAAATGCTTTCACAGACTTCCCCATTCAGGCCATTGTGTCGCATGAGACTCGCCCTGGACAATGAATGTTATTTTGCCTGAGAGAGAGAGAGCGAGACCAACAAAAAAGTATACACTCCATTACCAACACACAGCCTAGGGGCAGATCTACAGCGCCTTTAAAAGTGGCTTCATTCTCTTATTGACCGTGATATCCAATAAGTGAGATCATGACAGTTTAAAACAACCAACCTATGACTGCAATCAAATGAAACACAGACTTTTTCTCAGTAGCTAGGATTTCTAATACAGAACAATATCTGTTAATATCTGTTTTGAACAGTATTCGTTGTTGAAATGCCCCAGCCCCTACTGAACTGAACAGCTCAATATTAATACCTCAAAATCTGCCTCAGAGACATCACGCAACTTTTTGCCCCTTTAAAATCACGAATGAGGCTAAAAACAAACTGTATCTAAACGGGAAATTGTAACTGATAACTGAAATGGATTACGTCAAAATATAATCACATCTAGTCTCGGAGACCGCAGGGCCTGGTGACTCATTAGTCACTTTTAATAATATCCCTGCGCTACTTCACTGCAACCACAAACTCCTGTGTGCACATGGCAGCAAGGTCCTAATAGAGCACCTACTGCATTACGATATGAGACAGACATATATGAAAGGTGTAATCATTATTTACAAACACAAAATGATACAGATATATGAACATTAAAACAGCATGAAAACATAAAACCATTCATCAATACGTCCATGAGTTAGGGGTGTAACGACACATCGATTGTGATATTACAATGCAAAAAGTGCACTGTGGAGGATAAATATGATATTTGATGTATTATTGTTTATATTGTCTAACCAGCACCAATCAACAACCCAGTTCAGCACATTGTCAGAAATCATCTGACCCACAACTAAATTCATTCTTTCATTCCCACACTGTAAGATCGTTTATGTATTCCTGTGTTGTATGAATATTGTGAGTATATAGAACTGCATCGCCGATCAAACTCAATCATGAGTTCCATCACTACCCCAAGGGTCTTCTAAGGGCAGACCTTTTTTTGTTGATTTGTATATTGCCACATAGTAACCCAACTGACCAAGTGTAGATGAGTGCATCTAAAATCTGATCAGGGCACAATCCAGTTACCAGGTACATGAAGTGACTGGGTGTAAAAGGGTCATTCAAGGGTCATTTGTTGCCTTTCATGGAAACCACTAAGCATTACAAACTAGACACGTTGGTGCTTTCTTTTTATAGTAAAGCTGCTGAATGGTGGGAGGAGCTTATGCTATGATTACATCACATTTCAACGAGCTGGTGCACTCTCCATCAAAAAATATAGGAGTTAAGATTTTTAAGTATCATTTTTTAATTCAAAATAAATCAAAATGACACACAATCAGGGTATCGAGGGTATCGTTATACCCTCCCTTCACCATAGACAATAACAGCTTGTTCAGAGAGTAAGCTGAAGGAAAATCTAAATGAAATAGCGATCAGTACTCCATAAAAAGTGATTACATAGCCTCGTTCCATTCTATTTGTAAAAATGGAAAATGTATTCAGCCTGGTGCGACACAGACTACCCACTAGGAGAGTGCTCACTCAGAAAAGCAATTCCCTTTTTCCCCCGTCTTCGAAAATTTGGCTCTGCTCCCGTAGAGATGGCAGAACGACGGCGAAAAGATGCCTCCTCCACCGCCACAGATCACCGCACACCCACAAACATCCCCTTCCCCGCTCCAGCAGCACTTCAATAGCTCTGGAACAGGTTGTCCTCTTCATTACAGGCGCACATAAACCCCAGCATCTCAGTGTGCAAGCTACTGGTGCCCTTCCAGGGGCTGTAAATAACGGCTCTAAACTAATTTAGCTCTCCTTGCCACATGCCAGAGAGCGGTGGGAGAGCGCAGGGAGGAGAGTTAGTGGAGAAGCTGCTGAGCAGACTGCCTTCCTCGCCCCCACCCCCCTCCCCACACCACCCGGGCCTAATTAACACAGGCATCCACAGCAGACGCCCTTGCCACATGTAAAACGAGGTTTGGGGGGGGGGGGGGGAGGAGGACAGAAAAATAAATAAATAAACCTCAGGCAGCTTTGCAAACACCTTGCAGAGATCAAAAGGCCAACGATCAATACCTGCCTGCGCCCTTTGACGAGTTCAGAAAAGAAAAGGCCTGTCTGTACTTAAAAGTAAAAAGAAAACGATGCCGAAAACGATGGAGCTAAAAACCAAAATCAAGTGGTATTACACAAGAGGGCTGGCAACCCACACTGCGGAGAGCTTTTCCTCGCCTTCATCGCCTTCGCTGCCTTTCATAGTTAATTCCCCCTTCGCTGCAAAGTAATTGACAATCTCTAATAAAGAATGGGTTTCAAAGGCTGCTGGCAGGGAGGGAAAGTGACAGGCTGCTCTGTGTAAATCAGCTCTCTCTGAAGAGCTCCGGCTGCGAGGGGTGGGAGCCTGAGAAACGTCCCCTCGCTTAGATTACACACTGCGTCAGATGAAAGCACCCGCCACCGTGTTTTCATCTCTGGATTTTTCCCTCTCTCTCTGACTCTCCTACTGCTTTTGATTCACATCAAGTAGTAGAGAGATGTGGGAGCAGACATGAGTGACAATAGAGGATTTATCTAGAGCTCTTGCGCTGAAATGATGACACACTGAGCAGCATGGATGGCCTTCTGCCTCCCGGTGCTTCCCACATCTCTCTGAATGAGGCATCGATTGCTCCAGTATTGACGGAGCCGAACTCTCGTGCCTTTTTTTCCCCCCTTTGCTCTCTTCTTCTTCTTCTTCTTCCGCTCGGCAGATCAGCCCGGGAGCTGTGCCTGCATTTCTCAAGCACTGATTAGGGCAGAAAAGCAGCTCCCAAATGGCCATCCAGCTCAGCCTGCCAGCTTCGTGACTCGCAGCGATTCACCATCAGCCAATTCAAACAGAGCCCACCTCCAGCAGCCACATTAGCGTCCACGAGGAAGACATTCGATCCCAGCAAAGAAGAAGGGGCGACGCAGCTGGCCAGGCCGAGCTTGATGGGATTGGGTTGCCCTATCACACTACAAAGAGGAGAAGGTTGATACTCTAGCTGAGGCTGACCTACTGCGCTACCCTTCTTAGTAATGGCAGAGTAAGGCTTTTTTGACAGGGGCCAACATACAAATAAATGGCGCTCTTTTGACTCACTAGCTAAGGGTATGAAGTGCAGACCCGGAAACGCTAATGCCAGCGATAGTGATTTAGGTCAAATAACCTCAGAATTTTAATAGTACAGTATTATACTGAGAAGAAATGAGCTGAATTATTCCTTTTTTTTGAAGATTTTATGTAAAATAGCCCTTCATTAGACGAGGCTACCTAAGAGCCAGCATTAACAGCAAGAGCTACTCTTCTACTGCAGACCATATACTGATGCATTTTTAAAAGGGTTCTTATTTAACTGGCTTATTTATTCAACCTAAGCATTTCCAAACAGCTAACAGAACACCAGTCCAGCAAGAATACACATTCAGAAATATGGACGCATATGCAATATTATGAGTGATATTTTATATACAGTAATAACTTAAACAATGTTATTTTAACTTTAACCAACTGTCTGTCGAAAGGTTTTTTTTTAAATATATATTTTCAGGGATTTTGAGAACAGAAGTTATTAAATGATGGTAGTCATTATTTACATAATTTTTTGCATCAAGTTCTCAAGTTATGATACCCAGATATCTGTTCTCCATTAATTTGATAACTTATTTGCCAGTGTCAGCTTTCTTCATAACATATAGCTTGCTATCTCCTTACTGATTACACAGGTCAACAAAAATGTTTTTTGTAATCATCAGAAACCACAACACACTTTAAGATACTTTTCTTTTTCATGCTGATTTCAGATCTGTTTTTTTTCCCAGTCACATCAGCTTTTTGAGTTATGACTAATATTAGATTTGTAATAGACTTGCATGCAATTTTTATTAAACCGCAGGCACCAATCAAGTAACTGTTTCAAACATTTTCAGTGCAAAGCCAGATAGGCGACAATGTGGCATAGATAAAACAGTGTCAGTCAGCTACCACTGTTTCTTCAAAAATGCTTAGCATATGACTATTATAGGCTATTATACCAAATATCATGCAATACATAACTAGCTTCATGACAAAAACTATGTGTGGGAAAAACTAAACACAGATTTAAAATCAGCATGAAAAACACTTGAACTTATCTCTGATGATTTTGACCTGTTGACCGATGTAATCTGAGACCTGTGCAGTTGTGGAGGATAAGTTTATTAGATTCATTTTATACACATGTCCACAATAAAAGTGGGCTGAAACATTTTGTTCAAACTTTGCAACACGGTTTACATATTTGCATGTGAACAGCACACATGTACAGTACTGCAGAATTCCTCTTGTGGTGTAGCTGCTAAAATGAAAACAGACCAGGGTTTACCACACAGTTTTGGTTTCGTTCACGTCTACAAAACAAAGCTCAGAAAGCTTTGGGGAGGGGAAAAAACGAAACCTTAGAAACATCTCAATTCGTGGCATGCATATATATTTCCAGCCTGAAATTATTTTAACAAAATGCTAATAAAAAAATGTCTCAGCTAATAAAGTTGATAGCCACCTGCATCAAAGCAGCCAGAGATCCAAAATAACTAACAACCTTCCATCCAACAGGCCATTAGGAGGTCCCAATGAACGGATGTGTGTAATCATTGATCAATGAATCATTAGTCAGTGTTCATATGGAGCGAGTGGCGTAGGCAGCATATGAACAGCCGGCTGATGACGAGGGAACAATAATTCAATGAACACACTGAAATACACAAACATAATCACGGCTGATATCAATCAGTCTGTTGCCTCATAGTGGCTTTGAAAAATTCATCAACATTCTGCTGAACTCTTCCCATCGTTACCACCAAAATTAACATGAAGAAGCAGGACCACCGGCACGATTTTCTGCTGGTTTAAATACTTGTTCCAAACGTTAAATTGGGGATTAACAACACACGCCGCTGGATTTTTGTGTGCCATACTGTTGGCCAGTTGTACCCCTTAGTCCTTGTTGATTGGGGATACTATCAGGATTTGGTGCGTAATGGCATACGTTGCTTTGCAAAAAAGAAAAACTGACTATTGACAAAGAGCTGTTCTTAATACTGACGGACTAAGGAACCTCTTTAATATCCACTTTTGCATGTCTATATTTGGCTATTTAAGGAAATGAATCACATACTAATAGAAAAACATGATTATTTCTGAACATCTTAAAGCTGCAGATGATGGATGGAAACCGTCAGCAATATCTGATGGCAACTCTGAGTTAAAGTCGAATGATTTCAAATTATTTTGAATCAAAAGTTACACAAAGAAAAAATAGACTGTTTTCACATCATTGCATAATCTACAACATCTGGAATACGTATCCACCAATCACGGCTGTGAGTGTTTAGATAAGAACCCTCCTACTGTTTTCGTGATTTCTTCATCCTTTTCTGAATGTCACAAACTGTTGTTGGTAGGAAGCAGTGACAGATTTTATTTACTAAAGAGTAGACTCCAGCTGCTCCAGCTCCACCACCAAAGGATCAGACCTGGTCATGGCGATGTAAGTAAGTCAAGAGGTCATTTCAACCACATACACAGCACACAATGCTCCCCCAGGAGCAAGATGCCACCCAGACAAAAACAGAAACATAAGACTACATAAGCTTGGGAAGGACAGGACTACACAGAGTGCAAAAAAGACAGGATTAGAAGGAGTGGCAAAAAATGCTTTTAGACTGTTTGTTTACAGTCTTCTTATCTTCCCCATCAGACTTAACGTTGAATCCAAAATGTGCCCACACAGTGGATTCAAAAGATGCACGTGCCTCTTCAAATTAGCTTCTCTTTGTCTCATTATATCTCAAGAGTCATGCTGGATCTGAAAGAATATTTGTTTTTTATTTCCCCCTAATTTCTCACTAATGTCTGACAGGCTCCAGAGATGTTCTGAATGCACCATGAAACTGAATACACTGTGTGTACATACTCTCTAGAGCATTAAGCAGGTTTTGGAACTTATTTGAAAATGACAGGCATATTGTAACACTGTGGTTTCATTGTGCATATTGAACCGTAGGTGGTGCACTGAGTGGTTCAACAACACTATGGAAAAAAAGGCTTAAGCAAGATTAGAGTAATCTCTATTTTCTAACAGCTTGCAAGTGTTTCACCACCAATTAGATGTCATCATCTGAGATTTACCACGAGTAAACCACTGCTTTACTGATTACAATCGGCTCAGGGACAGCACATCAAAGCACACGGCCAAAAGTGGTCAGTGAAGTTGATGGGGAGATGGTTGACTTATCTACAGAAACACAGTCACTCTGCAGTTACGCACGGACACTGACCATTAACTAATATCGACTAATATCAAAATGCTACCCACTAAATAAATAAAAATGAAATTCTGAACAATTTCTACTCTAACATTTCTGACACTGATCCAGTTAGGAGGTCTAGTTTTTAAGTACAGTAATCTGCTTTTCGCAGGGGTTACGTTCCAAGAGCACCTGGGTATATTGAAAAAAACGTGTTGCGTTTTGGTTTAAAAAATGCCTGTTTTTATAGTGTAAACCCTAAATATGACCCCAAATATGCTCCCAGAACACTTTAATTTCACATTTAAAAAATGTTAGCATTAGCAGTGTGCAAAGACTCAAACACAAAAGAAATAACTCTCTCTACTCACATGTTTAGACAGGGCACAGCTTACTAATACTAAAAAACTGAGATAACTTGAGAATTTGGCTTCTTTTGACAACTTTTCAGTGTATTATCGGCACCAAGCCCAAAAAAATGGTGGAGAATATTTGCAGTTTCTGCATTATTGTGGGGATTTCCTCATAAAACGATGAGTTTGGTTCTTTAAAAAAATCTGTGTGTGACTGAATCCTCGACTCCTGATCCACGTAAAACTGGGGGATTACTGTATTACCCTTTCCAATGAAGCGCATGTTTAAATGATTCTCTGGAGGAACTGATCTGCTCAGCAGGGGCTTTATAGACTTGTGGAGACAATGCTGCCATTATCATAAATTGGGAACATAGCACACATAGTAAAATTCTGAAATTCATGTCAGCTTTTCAAAAATTGTACTTTTTGCTCAAATTGTTACTGATGACATTGTTCGTTAATTATTTACCTTTAATTAATTCCAAAATTGAAACATTTTTACAAGCGGTTTCTGACTTTTGTACCCCATTGTAGATCATCATAGGTTTGAATTCAATGTTTAAACCGGATACTTGGACAGAAACCTTTAATTAACTGAGTAAATACTAGCAGCAGTTCAGTAAACTGTACCGAATTGTAAGAATGGCAGGTATGACAAAAGAATCTGAAACACTTAGAGTTGATCCTATCTACGGCATGACTGACCTTTAAAATCTGATCTAGAACTACATTCATAGGACAGGGTCTGCTAATCATTAAGCCCATCATATATAAGAGATACAAATTTATTCTAGATTTCCAAGCTTCGAAGCTTTATGAGTATGGACCCTGATCTTCATCCAAGCTGAAGTTTAAGGTAACAAACACTTATTTCACCATGACATGTTACAATATAAATCTTCACTTAATAAACGACTTAAACAAAGGTCATCGCTGAAGAAAGGTGTGTCTAAAGAGGTAGAAAGGTTAATGAACAGAACCTCTTTTCCTGCCAAGAATATTAAAAAAAATAAATAAAAGGGTTCCAAACTGTACCACTTGAAAAGTGAGAGTTTTTATGGAAAGTAGGCAAAGAAAAAACACATAAAACACAAAATAAAAAAGCTAGTTGTTCCAAGCTCTGAAGGGGGCTAAGGGACACCTCCTCTTTAAAATTCCTTCTAGTTCTGCAAAATGCCATGCAGCACAGGCTCCTAATTACAGGAGCAGAACTTACTTTTCTAACAAGCTACTTCTGAGTGGCTGCCTGGCAGTGAGAAGCTGATTGTTCTATGTGGAGAGCCACACTGAGGTTCATCTGTGTAACTGGATTGTGTGCTTGAGCTGCGGACTGAAATAGAAATTCACAGGGAGCCGCAAGTGATGGGAATCAAGACTCCTGAGAGGTCAGCCAGGCTCCATCTCAGCAAAATGTCAGGAGCAGGGGCCACTCGGAAAAGCGGCAGGACTTCAATTTGTACCGACACGCAACGTACCATTTCAAGGATCGCCCCCACCCTCACCCTCCAAACCCAGACTGTCTGGCTTCCACCTGCAGCCAGGCTGCCGACGGAGCCGGTCCAGGTGAGCTTTTAGCCCTCTGACAATTGGAGGGTTGTGTCCTAAAGCATCTCTCTGTGGCAGACCTTTACTTCAGCTACACTTGGGCAACCTTCCAATCAGCATTCTCAGTGGGAGACGTGCACCAGGAGTGCTTTGATACCACTCTTGAGCACTCCGATAAGGAGCAAAGAGGCCGAAATGAAACATTTCCTCTTGCTTTCATCTCGGTTACCATGATGCGCATCTGAACAAAGCAGGACCGAAACCTGAGTCATATTTAATGCCGTCCGCTGAGGAGCAGACGGGGACGCTGGACGACAGACCCTGCAGGACATTAATTCTCAGAGAGAGTGCAAGACAGGAGGTAGAGGGTTTTACAGCCTTCATGTCACAGTTCATTTCCAGCTCGTTCAGAGGCACAGCAAAGAAATGGTGTTTTCAAGAACCTACAGTCTTACATAAGTCTATACTTTCAGAGGCCAAACAAGGTGTTGGATTGATTTCACAGAAGGGAATGATGTACCTCTACATCTGGTGCTTTTTAGGTAGCTCAGGTTTGAGCATATAAGACCAACTGAGTCTAAGAAGACATACAGAAGAAAATAAATATAGAAAGCACACCTGGAACATAATGTGCTTGTCTACACATTTCTCAGAATATGAAAACTTAGGCAACACTCAAAACTGGGACAATAAGACCCAATCACTATTGTTCTATAGGCTATGTAGGTTGCACAAAAGAAATCCATTGAGTAACCCACTAAATGTTAAATTGTTACACAATGCTATTTGATTCAAGAGCAGGGTTGATTCTGCAGGCCACAGGAAGGCTGTAATGGTAACAGTACTGTGATTGTAAATCGGACTCTTTTATGCACACAGTCGGGTTTCCGAAAGACTGTTGCTTTAACACAACTTCACTCAAAGTGTGAGCACATTAAAGTGTGTTTCTCAATAGCAAAGTTTCCATCCAGTTTTTTGCGACGTTTTGTTAGACAAACAGAATATGCGTAAAAAAAAATGTGTGAAATTTGCTGTCTCCAGCCTGTTTCCATCCAACTGGCTTTTTATCGATAAAATGTTATGCGTGATGACGTCACACACACCTCCCCCAAAACGAACTGTCGCATTTTGGTGTATCGCAAAAAAAATCTGCCAATGAACCGTTTCCATGCATAATTTTGTGTTTGTCGCAAATTATCTACCTTTTGTTTTCCATGTGACACCCCCCCTCCGCTAAACAAAGAAAAAAAATGATGGAGAGATTATCCAGTTTTTATTTTTTTTATTTGTCAGCATACTTCTATTTCAGTTTCACAAATAATTAGAAATGTACAAAATATCTGAAGACTACAGCAGAATGAAGCTTGTCTGATAGCCCTAGAGCTCGAAGAAAGTACCCCAGTGCGACGAAACCCACGGGTCTGGGAGAAACCACGGAATAAGACCTTCTGGGAGGAGGTGGTGGAGAGACACTTCACAGAAAATCTCTGGCAGCGGCATTTTAGAATGACACGACTGACGTTTGAGATGTTGTGGATTCATCCTGACGTTGTGCCCATCACAGGTTGCCACCGCCCACCGGTTCCAACCCAAAAGCGGATTGTATCATGTGACACATTTATTTGCGTTAAAGCCCTTTTTGTCCGACAAAGGGTGTTTCCACAGTAGTTTTTGCGACATCTGAAGTATCGATATAAAGTTTATGCGCTAAAATTAAACAGAAAAATATTATGTCGACATTTACAAATTTACAAATATCGATAATTTGCATTTCCGTCAGCTATACTGGTAAAAAAATTTAAGCGCTAAATATTTTTTCGCAAAAACTCCTTGGATGGAAATCTGGCTAATGTCAAGTACAAACTCCTGTTCTTTAGAGTTCAGCAATAGTGGTTCAGGAGCCTAAGCTACACAGAACGGGAAGGTGCTGTACACGCAATCTGCATTTGGAACAATAATGTTCTTGCATAGGTCATGATTTCGATCTACTATTCAAATCAATAGACTATTTCAAAATTAATATATCAGATATAGCAGCTCTAAAACATCTCACCTACTTGACAACTTGTTCACAACTGAGAAATAACCAAGACATTTCAGAAAGATGCTGAAGAGTGGATCATGGGTTTTGACAGTTGAGTTTTCTCTACAGTGCAATATGCCGCAAGTTTATTGCAGGCCAATGTCAGCACTCCTTTTCTTCCACTTCTCCAAAAGCGAGAGAGCCTGACTAGCAGGGCTGGCCGGTCGGCTTGTGAATTTATTAGCTAACTGAGACGAGCAAGCTTAATACATCTTAATACGACCTATATTATGTTAGATAAGCAGAGTCTTACTGCTTATGAAAATGTCAAACATATTTCATATTAAATTAAGCTGCAGATCTGGAGTATAAGTAGTCACATACTGAACTGTCATTCCTGATACTGGAGATCCGGCTATAGATTTAAGCACAAACATGGACTGTGGTTCGAAACAGCCTCCGGCACATTCATCACATCTCAGACATGCTGAAGTGTATCTCTGTCTGGTGATTAAAAGGGAATGAAGGGCAGGAAGCTTGACTATCAGCAGTAAAGACAATGGCTGCATTTAATAGTTTATTGACTTATTGGAGGTTTGCGAAAAGTAAAACACTTACTCTGTGTCCGAAACCGCGCACTTTAGTGTGCAATTTTTAGTGCGTAGTGCGCTCACACTGAAAACCAAGATAAATTCAGTGCACTGAAAGAACCTGGATGGTGCAC
>JBBJLR010000133.1:12892414-12907143 GCA_037577145.1 Brachypetersius gabonensis
ACTACTGTCTGAAAATAATATGTCACTTGTGCTCACGGATATTTCTGGGCGGTCTGAAATAACTACATTTTTACACATTGAGAAGGATGACATGCAAACGCAATACGCCAGCTGCAAGACTTGTAGACAACCGATTAAGTACTACTCAGTGTGTGTGTGTGTGTGTGTGTGTGTGTGTGTGTGTGTATGGTTTGCATAAAATTCAACATGAAACACACTGTGCATTGTTAAGATGACTTTCAGTTCAATAAATTACATTTTGGATTTTTATTCAACTAAGCTGGGCATGCTGTGATCTGTACTCTATTCTTTTTTTACTGTAACTGACCGATTCCAGCCAAAAAAAACAACACGGGAGTGGGAGGGAATGGGAGCCATTCTTCTGCGATTGGGACGGGACTTTCCCCAGTTTATTTATGGGATTGGGATGGGATTGGAGAGGTTTAAAAATGCACTCCCGTGTCAGCCTCTAATACACAGTTCGTGCGATCGCAAAGTGAAAGTAAAAACACGTGCGAATTCAAACACGATTTCAATATTTCACATATTGACAGCGGCTCATCGGTGCCCAAAAATGAAATAATTACCCAGTTACATTTGCGAAAGAATCCAAAAGCATTTTTCCTTCCTATGATAGCCCGACGGCAGGGCTGAGATAGATTTTGGTAGCCCGACCAGAAGACGCAATAGCCCCGGGACGTTGGGCTAGCGATTTTTGCAAGCCCTGCATATGCAAACACAGCGAACAAGCTATCCACCATGGCTACTGTCCCAAACAGGACCTCTAAACAATAATATATGGATGATAGGAGACTTCAAACACAGTAGATCAGTGGGAGAAAAAGCCAGCTGAGGAAGACCAACTGACCACCACTGGCTATCTGTGGCAGTTCAACAGTGTCTAGAGGAATTATTCAATTGCTGCAGCAGGTTTGCTCAGACAAACCTTACTCCTACATCTATTAGCACCTCTACGCTTCAGAGGCTTAACTAAGAGGTCAGCCACTGTTCAGTGTAAAAGTAGTCATTCAATAAAAATACAGAAATACTGCTGATGTTGCATCCAGTACATCCAGTGAAGAATATCTAATAAAGCCACAAATGTGTGCAGCAACTGCAACAAAAAAAAAAAAAAGTAGTCAAAGCTAATTTATTCAAGGCGGAGATAGTAGCTCTTTCACGTTTTGTTTTAACACTGCTGGCAGGTCACATTTACAGGCCTACGGAGTTGGTAGTGGGCGGTCGGGGGCAAAAACTATATTACAGTATAATTACAATCTCTGTGATAACATGTTATCACTGCTTTCTTTTCGAACAGATCTTTTGCACGTTGTTTATAAACACTGGTCTAAAGACAAGCTAGAATTCTAAACTATTCCTACACTGAGGATAAGCTGCTTCATGCTTCAGCTCGTAGCAAAAATGTAAAAACTGCTGTTGTTACTTCAATATGCCATGTGCTTTTATGGTCGTATGCAGAGCCTACGATCATTTTAGCAAGGTGCGAGCATGTTTCACACACACTGCTGGTTATTCAGGTCCGATGACCGTAATCACAAGCTGCCTTGGTCTTTCAGCTGATTTTGTTCTGAGGTGATGAAACGAATCGGTACTGTTCCCACCACTGGCCACAACATCGGCATGGAAAACTGAGGAGCATGTTCTTTTCCCTCAGTTTTCTTTTTAAAACACAAACCACTTCCAAATGACAGATGAGGCTCCTCTCTTTGGCATAAATTCTTCCTTGTCATCACCTTTCTCCCTCTCTTCACTCTGCAGGTCTGTTTTTCATTCTTGTTTTTGCGCAGCAGGAACACTCTCACTAGTGCCTGTGTCTAACCATGCGCTGTCACCAGCAAAATATTTAAGATAAGCACCTTTGCTTATGTAGTGTGTCCAAACTTACATAGAGATTTCAGGAAAGTTCTTCACTTAATCTGGAGCATGAATAATAATGAAACAGTAATAATGAAAGTCATATCAAACAAAGAATTTTGAATGGTATGCTGGATGAACCAGTACACGGCCCACTACTACTCCAGAGTGAAATACTGACCATATAAGGTCATTTGAATATTAATGCACCATTTAGATTTCAGAATGTCCTGAAGCCACTGTAAGACTGGATGTGGGTAAATAATGGAGGGCAACGACCTTCAGACAGCACTGTTTTCTCAAACAGTCAACCATCAAAGGGGACATATTATGCAAAACTCACTTTAGTTATAATAGGTCTAGGGGATGTACAAAACATGTTCATGAAGCTATTTGCACAAAATCATTTTCACATAAAGAGATCAGCAGCTTTATTCTTTAGTCATAGTTTCAGGCCCTTTCAAAACGAGCCGTTTTGGACAGAGGGCCCAGTGTGGCGTCCCACTGAGCCAATTTGCATAGAACCGTACACTAGATTCGTTGAAAATCTGCCATTTTGTCTGCTAGTTTTACCAGCACGGATAAGCTAAGCGCTATGGCTACAGGCAAAGGCAAGTTACACATGAAGTGTTGTTTTGTTAGCTGCAAAGTGCAGCACAAATCCAAAGAAAACCAAAAGAACCACAAGGCTCCATTTCCTTTTCAATGGTCACGTTCCAGCAACAATCGGTTTCATTTCACCTTAAGAAGTATTTAAGGTGGAGTGAAAAATTCGAATAAAGACCT
Source organism: Brachypetersius gabonensis (assembly GCA_037577145.1). Lineage (NCBI taxonomy): Eukaryota > Metazoa > Chordata > Actinopteri > Characiformes > Alestidae > Brachypetersius > Brachypetersius gabonensis. The sequence continues at coordinate 12,895,076 of JBBJLR010000133.1, forward strand.
TCAGGGTCGTTGAAGGATCTGTAGCTACGGTCCGTGACAAGTCAGCAGATGAGGGAGACGTAAGTACTTTCAAATAATGACTTATGCTTCCGGCACAGTTAAATATGAACTAGCTTGTTTGTTTCGTTTCGTAAGCATGAGACGGGTGAGGCGTTGCCAGCAACAGCTTATTGGCATAAAAGGTGTAGAGCCCTGAAACGGCTTGTTTTGAAAGGGACAGACACTGTGAAGAATAAAACTGACAACATTTACCCTTGAAAGATATTGCTATCACAACATATAGCAGTTTTATCGCATTATTAATGAGTTGTCCATATTTTGCAGCCTAAGTCAAAAAGATTGTTTTTACAGTTGGTTCTCAGTGTGTTATGTGGCTAAAAGGTCATTTGTATTAACCCTTTTTTTTTTTTAAATACTATGAACACGCCCCTCTATTTTGAGGGTAATAAATACCTTTAACAGTCTAAAAAACATAGTGCTAACACCATTATGCCACTACAAGACTGACAGAAAAAGCTAAAAATTATATCCTTAATGATAACAAACCATAATTTTTTCAAAGTATAACAGGCCAGTTCAATGAATACTAGAAGGGAAGGATGAAGTTTCTTGTGAGTGCTCTAGCTCGACATGCATAGTACTGTGCCACAACACAACAGTGAAAAGAATTTCACTGTTCAAAACGGAACTGTCTAAGTTATTAATGACCATTGCAATAAAATGTAGTGCAAAACCAAACAATGAGAAAAATCCCTTCACATCCCTAAATATCCAACAGCATGAAAATGCATGTCTACCGAATTTTTCCTGCACAGTTAAACGTTGTAAAGACTAACTGAAGGGCTGATATTTGTCAGATACTCTGTTCTTACAATTGTCAGCTCCCCTGTCCCGAACGGCACAACCCTATCGTTTTTCACTGGCAGGAGCAGAAGAGAAAAGCATTAGTCTATTCAAGAGTGAACCGAGTGCAAAGGGACTGCAGAGTGCAAGAGGGTGAGGAGAGGAATGTCTTATATCAACAATGACAAGAGGGAGAACTTACAGAGCAGATAAAAACAGCCCCATTCACAGCAGTTATTTAGATAACTAATGCTCTGGGCACCATTTGTCATAGCTGGTTCAGGCGAGCCAAAGGTCTTTCAATGTCAAGCTCCAATTAACCAGAACCTCCAAAACGGTGCTCTGTCAGTTTCCCCAAGGCAACATCGCAGCTACCCTCACATGAAACCAACACATGCCAGTTCAGGCACTGAAGGGACTTCAGATAGTGATGGGCAGCCAGTTAAGACAGACAGGGAGACCGGTTACCATTTAAACACCCACCAGTCACTCTGGATCTGGCTGTCACTACCGCAGGTAAAAGCTACTAGATCTTCTTTTCCTTTTTGTGTCTTTTATCAACCTAATTGTAAGCAAATATTCAGCACAAAAAGAAGCTTTTTAGCACAAAGCTGGGAGAATATGGGTTTTAGTACTTTTGCAGCACTGAAGCCTGTAGTTATCATCAATGCATGAATAAATTAATTGCAATAAAAGGTCATTAATAGCAATAATAGTGATCACAACAGCAGCAGCAAAAATAATGCCTTATACATCTGCAAGCCTACATTTATTCAAATGCAAAACATCACCTCAGCAAGGTACAAGTGTGCTTTATAAGCAGCACCTGTATGGAAAACTAGTGGATCACCTGCTTTAAATTGCGGTCACATGTGGCAGGAGCCTCGAGACTGAAGTCACTGTCTGAATGCTTAAGTTACGAGGCATGGGGGCTCTGCTAGAGCAGTGCCAATGGAGGTATTAATCACAAGGTTAGCAGACAGGAGACCTGGAAAAGAACAGAACACATCAGCTACGATTGTGTAATATAAATAATTAACCGACCCTTGAGAAAAACATTATTTTATACTAAACTGCTCAGAGACACTTTTACAGAACACAGAACAAAAATTCCATTCCAGTTCTTGTAGGATCCATAAATCTAGACTTCCATTGATTTCAAAATGATTTATTTCGCGCAGGATCATAGTACTGGGAGAGATCGGAGTTTTTTTTGTTTTGTTTTAAACTGAGGTAATCTAGTAAAGTAACATTTTACACAGGAGCTCCTCATCTCTCTCTGGGTGGGTAAGACAGCCCACCCCTCCCCCATCACTTGGCATGATGGTAGTGAATGCAAGAGTGTGTCATGTTATACAGAAGAGGCACTTAGTGATCTCAACCAAGCAAGCTCAGCTTCCAGCAATGCTGCATTAGAGGCAGGATTCAATTGCATGTCTTGGGGGAAGCACACGCCAGCCTTTACGTTCCCAACCTGGGAAAAACACATTTAAGGGGAAAGTATGAAAGTAAGTCAGTTAACAAATGTTAACACTCAAAAGAAATCTGGTCCAAAATAATCACTTCTGTACTGTTCCGGTATTGAACAAGTGTGAACAGCGCACAATGCATGACAGAAAATCACAATTACACTTAACACACTTCAGCACTAATCTCTTTATCTAAGATTCAATAAACAACTAATTGAACCAACACTGATCACACAGGCTCCACATCTTTATTGATTTACCCCCTGAGCCTGAGAGACTCTGACTTCTCTAACTCTAGAACAAACAGGCATTTCAAGCTTGAGAAACTGGTGCAAAAATGGGACAATCTAGCTTTTATACTAAGCTTATTTCCACATTTTATTGTTGCTACAGACTCTTTGTTGAATGTTAGTATCCCAACATCTTCAGTCCAACACAGTGAGGCTATAATCACTCGCTGCCTTTGTGAGAGAAAGCGAAAGACTCAGAACGCTATTAGAGCTGTCATCAAATCAGCAGCAGCTCTGGCTGTGTTTATTTGCACGGTTTAAAAGAGCCATGCATCACCATCGCAACAGCATGAGTGACTCTCATTAAGCGACGGTAGAAGGTCAGCAGCTAAGTGAGACAGTACACAGACAAGCTTTCCAAGAAATGTGAGAGGATTCTAGAGGTACCATTTGGCAGCTACTCTGTCTGAGCAACCTAATCTTAACACTCGGATGAAGTCACCAGTGAAGGTATCATTAGTCTGTCATGAAGCAGGCCTGCAACCAAAGCAGCTCTTAAGTTCAGTTTGTCAGCAAATAAAACCATGACAGCAATTACCAGCACAACTCACCCACAGTGACGGCCACAAATGCTCATTTTCACAGCTTCAAATTATTCAAGTCACAATTTTGCAAAACAAATAAATAAAATCTAAATTAAAAACATACATGTTTTTCTTACTCCAAATGCAGTTGAGCAAGAACATATCTGAGGTCTGATTTTCAATCATTCAACCCCCAATTTTGCAAAAACAATTTAAATCAAATCAAACTACTTTTTTTACACAATTTTCAAATGCAGTTTACAAGCAGGAACACATTTGAGGTCTGAGGTTTGCTTCTTAGGATTTGCAACGTAGCTAAATCAGACTTAGTCAAGCTTCTTAAGCAAGTCCATTGGCTATTACCCAACAACATAATGGATTTTGAGGTAAGTTTGCATTTTGTTGCAAATTATTTTTCTCATCAAAAAACCATTATTCATTTTGACGTTAGATTAAATCTGCAGCTTTGGCTACCATGCCTTTAAGACAGATGTGTATATAAGCTTTGTTCTGGTTGACTGGCATTTATTGTGCCTCACTGAGCACTTCAGACTGAAACACTCCTCATATCTTCGTCATGAGTGGGTGGAGCTAAACTGCTGAAAGCTGACCAGCTTGTATTTAAATTCAACTTCAGATTATTTCTGTGACCTTATAAAAACAGTGAATTCAAAACAGGCTGTTCTTGCAGCTAAATTTACATGATCTATTGAGTGGAGAGTAAATGCTGTTTTTCGGGAACTTAATGCACCACAAAAATGTACAAATCCCCTAAAACATGCGTCAAAAAGATTTAAAATCTCTTTCTCATAAAATGAAGAGATCAGAGAACTGATTTATAGCCTCATTACAGCCGAGCTGGACATTTCTGGCCATTAATCATGCATCAGAGATGGGTTTTCAGGAGTTTCAGCAGTCAGCACTAGCACTGAGGTGGACAGAACCACATTTCTCTGTCAGAGGCAGACTGATCGTTTCCTGCCAGAATCTCTCGCACGCAGATGCTGAGCAGCCACATTTAATCAATTGCCGGTAGCTATTATAGTTATCAAATTATACTCACAATCGGAAAACCTCATTTTATAAACACTCGAGAAAGAAAATGAGCTGCTTTATACCAGCAAGGTCCAGAAGACCGAAGAGCACACACTGTTCAAACAAACATCACATTTCATAAACAAACACAGAGGCTGGAGTTTTATTAGGCACGCGTATTGGTGGGCAATATACAGTTTGTCAATAAATGGACATTTTAGAAGATTTTAAATGGATGTTTTTGTCTGATCTAATCCATCTACATACAGTTTGCAAGTTCCATGTTGTTGTTTTTTTACCATATTCCCTTGCAAAAATGTACTCATTTTGAACATTTCTCTTCAAAATGAGTGCATTTTTTTTGGAATTACAGAAATAAAAGGATTCATATTTCAATCATAGTACCTGGTAATGACTCGTAAACAACATAAGAATGCCCATATTAGTGTGTTTATCAAAGAACACACAGAACATCTGGCTCAACATCAAGGAAGAAGAAAGAAGCAGAACAGCACAAGGTTAAAGCACAGATTTCAGTGATAAGGCCAAAACCAGAGCACACAACTCAAACATCACATCCCACCAAAAAAAAAAAACTGGGCTTTTACTGGACATGTATGTGTCGGTGGGCAATATACTGATATACTGTTGATAAACTGACATTTTTAAATAGTTTAAACTGTTTCTTGTGTATGATCTATACACGTTCCGTGTTATTTCTTGCCATTTTTCTTTCAAATGGAAGTAAACAAGTAAAAATGATTTCAACCTTAGTTTCAGGAAATGACTTCTTTCTAAAAATCATAAATATATTAGTCTGTTTATCAATGCACAGAACATCCCAGTAAACATCAAGGCTGACCTACACTCCCACTATTAATCCATTTGTTTCCAAAATGTTCACAGCTGATAGTAAGAACAGTTCTATGCCCAAGTGCATGTAAAGAGTGGGAGTCATGCAGGTGGCCGTTTTCAATAAGACTAAGGGGAGTTCTTACCAGTCAAACAGTTGCCTGAGGGATCCACAGAAATTATTCCGTTAAAAAGTACTGTATACGTCTGCATGAGCACAAACAGGAAGACTGCTGTGTTCCGCTGATGGCGCCCCACAGCGCTCTGTCCAAACCACGCTGCCCCTGCCTCATCCTGACCCAGCTGCGAGGAAACATGTAATTGTGTACCCTGTTGGGAATTCGCCAAATGAGGAGAAAGGCTGTCCACATGAATAAGAGACTGACGCTGAGACATCACTCAAGATTACTCGACTGCAAAAAGGGCATCAATTACACAAAGCTAATATAAGAGCAGGTGGAAAAAAAAATGTGTTAAGAGCTGCTACGGAGGAACTATCAAAAGAGAGCAATAGCGAAAGCAATTAAGAGCGTTTTTACAGCTCTGAAACATGACTGATTTCAATCTAGGGCTGGGATGGTCACTGATAAAGCTATTTTCCCCACCACTCTATGATTAATGCTTCGACAGTAATAGAATCTAATTAGCTGCACATTCTCAGCAAGGTATTCTAACTACTGTGCACTGCTATGATAATCAATTTTAAAACATAAAAAAAACCTCTTTACAAACCTGTTGAGACTCTAATCTATTCCTTTCACCAATGATACCTTTAAAAGCAATTCTGTATATGTTCACCAGACCAATCTAATCACAATCACAGCTAATCACAACTGATCATTCCTCCTATTAACAATGTTTCATAGTTTTGAAAGCACTCAGTAAATGACATACATTGTATTTAATGGTCAGGTCACAAAGGCACAAAACAGTTCAGGAAATGCTTGGGAACAGTAAAACTGCTTTTTAATATGGATATAATGCTCATAAATCACAATACGTTAATTATCCCTCAAACTATACAGCAATATCAAACAGCATTAATATCACAGTAAAGCAGTACCCCAATATGACGCCCAGAACTGTGTATATCTTTTTGTATTATATCTTATGCCCTACTGTTGTACAACATATAGTATGACAGTGGTTTTTGAACCAGGAAGCTACATGGGAGCTTATTCCTGGATTGATCTCTGCGTGAGAAAGATTCTGACACTGGAATTGGAGAGTTGCCAGTTTAAGTGTCCTCCCACTGACGACAGTAATCACAGTTAAACAGGACACTTTAACCCCTAGCTGCTTCAGGGTATTGCAGCATGGTACCCAATCTCCCCTCCCCCACACCACGGACAGATTCATCCAGAAGTGTCTCTCTGACTTTTATTAAAAGTGACTGGACAGCCCTTCGTCTGACATTTCTGGATTTATATGGAAAAGCAATTATACTCTCGTTTCCAAACGTGTCACTGCAGATCTTATGTGTCTTGACGATATAAATTCTCAGAAATCAGGTCTATTGCTCTTTGGTCAACAGTGCCTTAAGCGGTGCGAACAAAGAGTTATCTTAAAAACGTACTCTCTGCTTTGCAGAAGACTGACCCAATTATCCTGCCCCGGCAACTGAAGGTTTTTTGGGGGATAAAAATAAACACTGCAGCAAAAGCAGTCATGCAGGACGACCTGCGCGCATACATATACATATACATATACATATACATATATGCACATACAAATTTTCTCAACACATGAACCCACCAACACAGGGAGGGTGAAGGTGAGCATGTGCTTCCTCAGAGTCACACGAAACCCCACTGCATCTTTTCAAACTGGAGGACAGCACTGACAGCCAAGTCTGTTGTGTCAGCTAACAGACGTCAACAGAGAAGGGGGAAAAGGGGGAAATGGGGGGCCATCCTACCCACCCAAAGAGAACGAAGTCAATTGTGCTCTCTTGAACTCCCAACCTAGGACTGCTGAGGCACCAATGGGGCTCGAAATCACAATCTCTCGATGATGACCTACAACTACGCCACCTCATCTGTTCTAACATACCAGAGGTTAGGAGAAATAAATACTGAGACATGTGTATCACGAAAGCTTATCCTATTGTTCATAAGATCAATTCATTTAAGTAACATTTTTACTATAACTCCTATGAACATGGATTTTTTACACACTTGGAGTATATCTGACTTGTAAATCCGATTGCCCTGTGCCATCCACATCTCATTCAACAGATAAGAATCTAATCTTCTTTCTCAAAAAAGCGGCGAGGTGTTCATATGATAGGATCTGTTATGGTGTGCCATTTACTTTCTAGAGCACAACATGAACAAACAACCTCAAAGGATAAAGGAAATTACATGTAGTAGTTACTGAGTAATAAGCCTGCAGTTAAACTAGTTGTTAGATGAAAAGCATTGCACCCATGAAAACCACTATTGAACTAATAGATTACCAATTAAATTACTGTTAAATTTGAACTTGATTAGCATCTTATCATTATAGTGTTTTTACGAACAGTCATGGGAGTAAGATTCAACCTCAAAGTATAAAGGGAGCAATAAGTAGTAGTAACTGAGTAATAAGTCTGCAGTTAAACTGGTTGTTATTGTTTTTTGACATTTGTTGGTATAGATTGTCCTTTACAGAAGAAAAGGCTTCTATAGGCTTCTGAACAGTGTAGGTGGCAGTAGCTAAAACAATTATACTGACTTCTCTTGCTCTATTCAGGATGCGATTGTGCTGAATTTGCAACAAGTAACTGAAAGTAACCCCTCAGTGCTCTAGTATGACTGTAATAAACAGATTCATTTTCCTCCACATCTAACTTTACTTAAAAAACAAAGTGTATTTGTTTAGAACGCTTACTTAAGAGTATAATAAAAGAGACTCTGTCAATACGACTGAAGTGGAATAGTACTGTGTATAATGTTTCAAGATCATATCTATCAGAAGGTTCTATGACAAAATTCTCACTGCGTCTCTCCACTCAAAAGGTTGACCTTCCTGAGCTGAGGACTTGGACCCATGAGACGGTTCACTGAGAGATGTAAACTTGATACTGGACATTTTAGGCATAATCTCTATTTATTCCACCTAAAAGTGTGGAAGCAGCATGATAGTTAGGGAACACAGAACACAGAACAGGTACATGCGTTGTATGCCTGATAAATGGTTTGCAATACATCTTCAAAAGCGGTTATACATATACACATACATACACACACTAATATATATATATATTATTTTATAGGGATGCACCGAATATTCAGCCACCAGAAATATCTTATTACACACACACATTCACATATAAAGAGAGAGTGAGAGAGAGAACTGCACCAAATCAAACAACCATTTAAATGATTAAACAGTTCCACGACAAGTAGGGGACTGAATTCAGCACAGATACTCAGGCGCTGTGCTGTGTTGACATTTGTATCTGTACTGAACACTCAGTGGAAAAGTACTATAAATGTCAGGTAAAAGTTCAGTTGAGTAGAGTATTCAGTACGGACGCAGTACACTTTCCCTCAGTGTCAACCATAATTTACAAAGGGTTGAAATGAAAAACGACCACCATGTGGATCTATTTCAAGTGTCTGCAATGGACAGTAGACAGGTAAGTTGTAATGACTGTTCATTCTGAGTAAGGGCTTCATGCATCAAAACCTGGACTGAGGGCTATGGCACCTAGACGTAGAAATGTATTAATATTGTAGCTTTGGAACCTAAGCAGCATGACTGAGCCACTGACCATTACATATGCCCAATGTAATTAAAACAAAAAACAACCAGTGTCTCCATACAAATTATATCCAATACAAAACATTAACTGCCTGTAGTTCTCTTTTGTCAAGGATGGTGGATTTAATAGATACTTCCATACAGTTTATTATGTACTTGTGTTGAGCATATAAATACACATCACTTAACCAGGTAATCTCAGCTTCACAAACTGACAAGACCTGTCTGAAAGCACTGAGAGAGAGAGAGGAACGCAGCTGAACGCAGAGAGCAGCCTCAACACAATTTCACATCATTTAACATTTACGGCCAGACAAGCAAAACGGGAGGCTGACTAAAAAAAAAAAAAAAGATATGCAGCTATGGTGGGCGAAGGAAAGCTTTCAGCCATTTTCCTCATGACAGAATTTCTTCCTACAGCTGGAGTTCTGGGGGAACTTGAGAGACGCCTTGTTCCACTCAACTGTCAAACAGCCAAGCCAAAAGCCTTAAGTGTGGGATGCGACGCTGTAAATGAAGCTATAACTGACTATTCAGCCACTCCGCCAAGTGAACTTCGGATATGTTCACAAGACATGTTTGACAACCCTTAGCACCACATTTCACCTTCCAAATAACGCTGCAAGTAAAATGGATGGAGCTGACAAATTCACACACAAACAAAGAATACTAATACACAAATACACTATCTGCCTTTTCGAAAAGATTCAATCAAACCTGTGCTTAATGCAAGCATAATCACAATTTAGAATGGAGCAATTTAGATGATTACAACAAGAAATACTTCAGCAAGCTGCAGTGTGGGAGTTAATGTAGCCACAGCATGCAGCTGTTTTTTTTTTTTTTTAAATGATTGTTCGCCTTAACAAAAGTGTGCCACAAGGAAAGAATGCATCTGGAAGGAAACCTGAAATTCAAAACCTCTCAAATTCTCACCCTAGAAAAGTCTCGGAATCCTTCTTTCCTACTTCTTCCGCTCCTTGACTGCCTTCTTTCACTCTGTATATCTCGCTGTCATTCACTCGCCTGTCAGCCCACTGGTTCAGCTGCAGGTCAGCGGCTGCAGCAGAAGCACTCTCAGACTAACTACTCTGACTAAGAGCCCAAAAGGCAGCAGCCACTTGAACATAACACAGCAGTAAAGGCCACATCGCAATTATTCTATACTGAGAGCTGGAAGAGGCCAAATGGTATGAACACTTGACCAGTTCAACATAAGGGCGCAAAAATGCATTGTGTGCCTTTCGTCATCTAAGGCAACAGCATTGCTTGAATACCAAATCAGCACCAAACAACGAAACTATGATTGTACTTTATCACATGTATCATTACTCTCCAACCACAAGGATAGCATACAATCAAGTCCTGATATACATACTCACACTAAGTTAGGAAACTCAAATTTTTTCTGAGAACTTTATAAAGAAAACGACTCCAGTCCAAATTAAGGGATACGACGCTCATTTGAAAACAGGCCTAACAGATAAACTAGTATTTATTTTGGCAATCGTAATCATACAGACAAGTTTCATTTCATTTTATACACATGAAAGTTTAACTACAAACATGCAAGCATTTATGAGTTCCTGCTGGTGGAGGTTTCCTCCCTTTCTCACAAACTAGAGACTGAAGAGCACTGTTTTATAATGACCTATGCATAAACTATCATTACAATGGAATGATTAACATTTTATCAAGTAATTCTGACAGCCCTACTCACAATATTTACTGTCTGTATAACCTTAAAAGGGACATATTACGCAAAACTCACTTTAGTTTTAATAGGTCTATGGGCAATACAAAACATGTTCATTAAGCTATTTTCTCAAAATCACTCTCACATAAAATGCTTTACTCTTCACAGTTTTGGTCCCTTTCAAAGTTTGAGGTTATACTGGGCAAATTTGCATAGAATTTGCGAGACCCCACCCATTAGATTAGTTAAAGATTCGTCATTTTGTCTGCTGGCTTTACGAGCACGGATAAGCCGAGCACTATGGCTACATGTAGAGGCAAGTCACACATGGGGTGTTGTGTTGTGGACTCTAAAGTACAGCACACATCCCTACCAGTTCTCCCAGGGAGGGTGGAGCATGGGAGGGGAGGGGCTTGGCCAGCAACAGCTTATTTGCATGAAAGGGACAGAGCCCTGAAACGGCTCATTTGAAAGGGACCAAAACTGTGAAGAATAAAACTGGTGTGATCTCTTTATGTGAGAGTGATTTTGTGCAAAGAACTTCATGAGCATGTTTTGTAGACCTATAACAACATGTTTTTTTAAAGTACGTTTTGCATAATCTGTCCCCTTTAACTGTGAAACCCAATTAATTACTGCTAGCAAGAGAGAATGTAACCTGTCGGTCAGGTTATTTTTTCTCAACAGTTTGCAAACCACTGATTAAGGAAACAAGTTTTGTGCATTTATTCTGATAGTCTATTGAAGGATCATATTTCAGACTACACCTTCTAAAAATCACAGTAAGAACTAAATTAAATCTAGGAACAGAAATGTAATTTTCGGTCTATCTGCTTTATGTCCACCTTGTAATAAGTCGCTAGTCCTCCCGAGGGTACGCTGCTCTACCAAGTCCACCGCAAAACACTTCAAAGACTGATGAGAGGTCTAAAAGCAAACATCAAAGACATCCGACATCTCTCAGCACTTCCATTTTCCAGTAGCTCTGCTTGTAAATAAAGGTGTGCGGTTGAAATGCAGCAGAGATTAAACCAAAACAATCATTACTGGCAACTTCTGAACTGAAATTTACAAGCTGCAGGGCAAAAACGTGACAGTAAGTGCACTCAGAGGTGTCAGAGTGCTAGATTTACTCTAAGAGTAAACAAGATTGAATACTGAAAAGCTTTCGACAGAGCAGTTTGGTCAAAGGCTGGGCTTAATCCATTTCCACAAAAGCAGCCTTTAATCAGGCAGCTAAATTCTAACACTGTTTACACTTATCTTCCCACTGTCTCCAGAGAAACCATGTTTACTATCGTCTCCGCAGCTCAGATGTCTTAGCTTGCGTCTCATCAATGACGGCCTGCGAGTCAATATACGAGAACAGGCTGACAAAAGAACAGCAACCGAACACGCACTGCTTTGAAGGTTAGTCGGCTTAATAGAAACCAAGACCTCTATCAAAGAGTAGATCCAAAGCATTCGACAAGCATTCTGAAAATCCAGATGCTGGCTGGTCCACTAGTGTGCCAAAAACATGACTTTAGAACAAAACATGAACGTTGATATAAAGGCACCAATGCAGAAGGCGGCAGACATTTGTATTCAGGACACTTTTACAGTGCAGAAC
>JBBJLR010000133.1:12955858-12969619 GCA_037577145.1 Brachypetersius gabonensis
AGAGAGAGAGAGAGAGAGAGAGAGAGAGAGAGAGAGAGAGAGAGAGAGAGAGAGAGAGAGAGAGAGAGAGAGAATTTGTTGAATAGCTTTAGTAATTTGATTCAAATAATTATGAGCCAACAGTAATTACTCACTGATTTGCACCTCTCGTTAATCTCATCTGCTCGAGTGCTTCAAAAGAGCCTGATTCCCTTTCAGCTCGATTCAAGGCTTTTTCCTAAAGAGAAGAGAAGAGAACAGGATTGGAGAGTGTTTGCTAAAGCACCTTTATGGTGTGGGGCTGGAGGAGATCTGCTAAAAGCTGTTATCAGCGCTCACACCCCCAGAATTACCTGGCTACAATGTAAAGAGGAGTAATCATGTTTAAACAGGAGTTCTTCACCCTCTGGCAGAAAATCAGTGTGCAGCATTTAAATGCCTCCCTCTGGGTCAATATGTTATTGAATCTAATGTGATGTAGCTCTATGTGTATTTGTGTGTGTGTGTGTGTGTGTGTGTGTGTGTGTGTGTGTCAGAGGAAGAGAGAGAGAGAGAGAGAGAGAGAGAGAGAGAGGCAGAGAAAGCACTGGGGAGGGGTTGTGTGTGCTGTGACGGGAGCAGATGTTAAAGCTGTCATAGCCACATTTTCCAATTGAGTGAGCGGCTGAAAGAGAGAGAGGAGTGGCATGAAAGAGAGAGAGAGGGAGAATGAGAGAGAGAGAGAGAGAGAACAGAGAACAGAGAACAGAATAAAAACTGCTTTCCCTTCGGCCCTGGCACAGAATTAGTAGCCTACCATGTTCTGCTTCTACCAACCAGCAACCTTCCCCTGTGCAGACAATACTGAATCACTCAGGCTACTGGATGAGGGAATAGAGTATTCTGTAATCCTGGCTCTGTAGTCGGGTGGGCAATTTAACATTCTCAGGATACACAATGTGCATCGCAGTTTAGTTTTTAGGAACAGAAAAAAAGAACCACTTTAGTGCCACATATAAAAATACTACAGCTGCACAATCATGTCATATTCATGCTGGCAGATTACCTTTCAAACAGGTAGATATTTACATTTGACTGATATTTCAAAGCCGTATTTGATGATGTATTTAGAGTAAATAATCTTATGATAAATATAGAGTAATACCAGCAATGAGTCATAAAGTGATTTATGCAGGTGTTCATGAATCGTGTGTCTTTGTTAAAGGCTTTCTAAAATGTTAAATGTTAGACTAGTTCTATGTGTCTATGAACCTATTTTAACTCTGGACGGTTGACAAAATACACCAAAATCTCCTAATAAAGCTCTAACAGGTAAAATGGGTTTTCCTGTTCTTCGTTTCTCGCAAAGAATGTGTCCACAGGGCCATTTAAATTTGAGCCCCATGTGGAGATCAGTCTCACACACTTTTATAGTCTCTCAGATCTGCCTTTGAAGTTGCTGTTTTTATGAAGCGCTTCCCTTCCCCACAACTGCACTGCAAAACATGGCCGCCATGCACCTTGCAAAGAGAGGGAGGAGTGTGCCATCTGGGGGCAGGAAATGACATGGCACTACTGTCTCATTTGGAATAGGTAACATACACTAAATGGACAGACGTATTGGGAAACCTTTCTCAAGGTTTGGGCTAGACACCTTACCTCCAGTGAAGCGCGATCTTAAGATGCTTCAGCATACAAAGACATTTTGGACAACACCATGTGGACTTTGTGGACACAGTTTGGAGAAGAACCTTTTTTATTCCTGCGTGACTGCCCCAGTGTACAAAGCTCCATAAAGACATGGTCGGGTACATTCGGTGTGGATAAATCTTACTGCCCGCACAGAGACCTGACCTCAACCCCACCAACACCTTCGGGATGAACTGGAACGGAGATTGCGACCCCACAGAAACTCCAGAACTCTGTGGAAAGAACAATGGAAGCTTTTATAGCTGAAACTCCATATTAAACTCTATGTATTTGAATGCAAGTTCCTGCAGGTGTAGTGGTCAGGCGTCCCTATACTTTTTTCAATGTAGTGTATAACATGTTTTACTTAAATCATATATGCTTTTCATAAGACGCTAACCATAATTATACAATGAATTGTATATGAATGTGTCATTAATGTCCGCTATGCCTGTACAATGCATTCAATTAATGTCACTAGAAATACATGTCCTTTTATCATGTACAATGAATACTGAATTAATGTGTCATTAGTCTTATATGTAGTTCATGTCCAGTGCATACTAATGTCATTATACATATATGTCCTCTATTCATAAATTACATATTGTATGAATGTATCATTAGACAAATGCAGTATGTCAAATATTATACTATTTATATTTGACAGATGGCATACTTGATTTTCTAATTAGGCATATAGGATATGTAACATATCTAGGGTTTCCTAGAACTTATGTATGCATGTATGTGCTAATATGTATGTTGATCATTTACTAGGAATAAAAACAAGCTGGTTAACATATCTGTACTGTGCAGTATTTTTTTTTATTAAATACATGAAAAAGATAAGGACACAAGGGGTACAACTGATGATTAAGGAAGCATTTGATGGAAAGTGATGATATTCAAATTTTATTAAATGTGTTTTGGTGTCTCATTTTTCCTCGATAAAAAGGAGAGTGGCTGACAGGGCTTCGATCCCAAGGAAGAAAAACACGAAGCAGACAGATTAGTCACACATCTTATCACCGCTGTGCTTTCAGGCGAATCCTTGGATCTTCTTCCCTGCCGTTTCCTATCAGCTGAGAATGTACCTGGCCTGGGACATCTACTCTAGCACATCAGTCCAAAAGGGTGGCATTTCAGGGATGCCAGAGTGTCTGGAGCACACCAGTGTGGTGACACAGCTCGTCAGGGAAGCCAGGGAGAACAAGGACTACCTGTCAGTGTTGTGGCTCTACCTAGCAAATGCATATGGCTTCATTCCACACAGCTCACACTGACCAAACTTCACATCCCTGCAGAGTCAAAGACCTCATCGCTGATTACCACAGCCGCTCCAGGATCAGGGTCTCTACAGGAGCACTTTCATCAAGCCAGCAAAATGTGGAGGTCGGCCTCATTAGAGGGTGCATTCTCTCTGTGCCACTGTTCTCCCTAATCATGAACAAGCTCACTAACTCTGCTGAATGAGAGCACAGTTATCACTCCCCTAGTTTTATATATATATTTATATGTTTGTCTTGATGCTGTTGGTAATTTGTTTTATGGGTTTTTTCTTGAAAGGGGGTGTGGTAATGGCCTTGTGGGTAGAACACTTGCCTGTGAACTCGATGATTACAAAGTTGCAGGTTCAAACCATTCTTTCTACTATTGAGCAAGATCATTAACCCTCAGAGTCTCCAGGGGGACTGTTCCTGTAACTAATGATTGTATGCTGCTCTGGATATGTGCGTCTGTCAACTGCTTTTTATGTTTTTAAAAAAAGCAGTTGAAACAAACATGCAGTATGTTTTTAACTATGTATACAGTAATCCCCCTCTTCTCAGGACTTACGTTCCAAGAGTACCCACGTATAGTGAAAAAACGTATTGTTGTGTTTTGGTAAAAATGCCTAAATATGCCCCCAGATATGTTCCCAGAACATTTTAAGCTCTGTGTAATGCACTACCCTTAAAGAATATGTAAAAGTAAATAATCAGAACCCAAAAACTTTATTGCTTAAAAAAATGTTAGCATTAGCGGTTATCATTAGCAGCGTGCAAAGGCTGGTAAACAAAAGAAACGTTGAATAAACTCTCCCTAAACACAAATGTTTAGAGAGGGCACAGCTTACTAATACTAAATAAACTGAGATAAAATGTTAAACATTTTGGGGGAGAAGTTTAAAACACTAAAAATACGAGGGCACAGAGCAGTAATGCTACACGCTGCAGCAGGCGTCTTCTTCATCTTCTGTTTATGGCGGTTGACAACTTTTCAGTGCATTACCGCCACCGGTGAGGCTGGTGGGGGTAATACAGTTCGGTTCTCAGAAAGAAAAACGGGTTAGACTGAATGCTGATCCGCATAAAACTGAGGGGTTACTGTATTCATTAGACATTTTTCCATTTAACTCTCCAAGTTCTTTTGTACCTACCCAATCTAGCATTTTATAAAACCATCCACCACATTGCTGCACAGTCCAGCTTTAACCCCCTACTCAATTCCATTCATGGAAAAGGAACACACCAGGACCACCGCTGCCCAGATATTACTGGACGAGGGACAATCCTCAGCACAACAGTGACTTTGGTATGGTTGTGTTTGTGGTAGTGTAGGGGTATAAGTTTATCAGGCACATGTGGCGTTTCTGTGTTTTTTACAGAATATCCAGATAAAACTGGCACTGTGGTAAGAAGCTCAGCTCTGATGAAAGACTAGATGGGGATTACATTTTGTTTATGGAAAAACATGAGTTAATATCTGTACACAGACAAGCTGGCTGTGTCTAATTACACACTGTGTGTAAGAACGCCAGCAGCACTGTATCCCTGAAACACTTGCACCTGCACCACACACCATGTTGGTGTCACTGCTGTACTGAAGATGATTAACCACCCCAATAATATCCACTCAGACAAGTTCATATCGTGGTTCCTCTCTACTAATAGTCTGGGGTTTGACTTGTGCAGCACGTACAAAGTGCACCCCCTATGATATGTTTATGTGGATAGAGTAAACTCTAGGAGATACAAATCTAATTCATTAAAGAACCATTGACTCTACAATTAATGCCAGCTAGGGGGAAATAGGAAAATTGCTTTCAAAATTACACTTAAATTAAATTCATTTGGTTAAATAATCTTGTAATTTAGGTTGAATTATAGCTCGTCCACAAGTAATTGTGGAAGATACTGTTCAGAAGTAAAATTGGCTTTTCTTGTTCTATGTTTTTTTAAGTTTCCCAGTGACTCAAATAAAATGTTTTTTTAATTGTCCCGGTGTTTCAAATCAATACAACCTAAAGTCATTTTGTGTGTGTAGTTTACGCAACAGCAGCATATATGCTTGAGTTCCTTATACGTCATGTGTTTTTAGTATGAATGTGATCATTATCAGCCAGCAAAAACAATGACAATGAAATATCACGTAATATATGATAGAAAAAGACTTGTTTCATATATTTTCTCTTAAATTATGTCTGTCCCTAGCACATGCACCATAGAATTTATTTCCTAGTCCATCACACCTGATACAACTGATGAAAAACTGAACTTCTTTTTGCAATTGGAAATATACAGTAAGACGTGCCTTACGTTTGCTTTTTACACTGGAGCTGCGAGGATAATGTCGATAATAAATAATGGAAGCTTTAAACTCGCCTGTTAGCATCATCTAACCCGCATGCCTAAATCATGACACATGGGTCTACAAAACTATATAACAATTATCTCTAAGGATAGACAAAATATTACAACTAAATTCTCAAATCAAGATGAGTTAAATCAAGCTTTTGTATGCACTGCAGCAGGTCATAACGTGTCAAGAATCACATTAATATCTATTTAAGGTTATGTGGCTTAAAGTAAACTAGATTTAAGCAGATTATGATTAAGACAAATCTGATGTATATGTTTATGCTTCTAAACAGTTGGGTAGGTGTCCCTGTACCTATATTACCCTCATAGGTCTAAAGAGAAACTAATTTCAGGCAAATGAAAAGGTGAAAAGTATCAAATTGATCTCTTTGATACCGTTTTCTATAATAAGTCTCTGTGTTTGTGCATGTCCCAGATTCCAGAGGTCTTGGACTCATTTTGTGTATGTGTCAGATATGTGCATGAGAGCAGCCCTTCTACTGTCAGCCTGCTCAAACGCAGCCTAAACTGAAGACTGGAAAAAGAGCATTAAGCAACAAGTCGTTTCTCTCATTTACAAGTGAGCATGAATGTGGATTCAGAACCTCATTGGGTTTGAGTTCAAATCATTACTTATGATATATAAAGCCATTTGTGCAGTGTCTTTGCCCTTCCATGCTCAGCTGCTCTGAGGTCATTTAGGCCAGTGAAGCCAGTGGGCTGTGAACACTAATAATTCATTGACACCCAATCCTCTCTCAGCAGCACGCCCAGTCGGAGGGATAGGTGAGTAATGGTGCCATGGCAACAGGCTGCGGCCTCCAGCTGGGCCGACCAAGGTGGAGTGGGCTGTGGGGCAAACAGGATAGATGACACTGACACACAACACACTACACACTGGACCATTTCAGATTCTCACACACTTTGCATCATTTCAGAATGAAAAGACATCAGCACTGAAATTCAGTGCCGCTCCAGTCTTTGGAATATTCTACAGCCCTGGGGTCTGTACAGGATTACTGCAGTGTGCTGAATGCCAGAACAGTTCTCTTTTGCCCCTCTGCTAACACAAGAAGCAGCCATGCATAAAGCCTACCAGCCGCTCAAGCCCACCACTAATAAGTACCTCCAGAAGAAATGGGACCAAACTCATTATGAGGCACATCGCAAGAAGGTGAGCAGGTGTGACTTTTTAATCACGGAGAACAACTATTGAGATTGCAGCGTAACGTCAGCTGCTGTAATGATGTGGGACTCGAGGCGTGTGGGTATTAATCATGTCAAATAGTACATTTAGGATGCTCTCATGTCTCAGGCCACAGTAATCTCAGTTTTTGTTGCAGTGGGATTTGAGGTGTCAGAGGCTAATTGCGGTATGTGATCGGGAGTTCCATGGTGACGTTTTGCTCTCTCTGAAATGGCTTTGTTTTCTCATGAGGTGAGGGAGGCCAAACCCATGGTTAACACCAAAGGCATCCAGACACCCACTCATGTCCAGCTGAAGCTAAAGAAAGTGCAGGTATACTCACACAAATGTATTTTCAATACGTTTCAATAAACAAAGCGAATAGACTCTTAACTGAGAGTTTACCTATACTTTAACTTTGCACTGAGCAGCGATTAATAAAGTATTGCATTCATCAGCAAAGTATTCAGTGATTTATTCAGTTTGTTGCTTCTGTGCCTTTAAGAGTAAAAGTAAAAGATCTCTGTTCAGATTGGCTATCTGCCAAAAACTCTTTAGAATATCAAACAGAATGGCTGGACTAATCTATTGTTAGCTGATAGATAGATACAGTATATGTTCAAATAAATGGAGCGAATGGTCCATTTTGGAAAGATACAAATGTTTGCATACTATATCATTTTTTATTTAAGAAAATATGTACAACTGTTTCCAAAGACTTTAAATCCAGGCAAAATCCTGCAGTTACAGTGATACTCATCATTTCTTCACTTTGGTGCTGCTGTGTTCGGGTCCTAAGGCTCAAGAGGAGAGACAGGCCATTATAGACAGGGACAACCAATTGCTGGTGTCAAGACTGACTGGGATCGAGCGCTCTAAAGGGCTCATAGACCACAGGAATGAGTATCCAGAGCACAGGTGAGCATACACTAGACACTGTGGTTCAAGTGGCGTGTCTGACTGTGTAATGAATACTCTTGATAATGATCTGCCATACACAACTCTGTAGTAGCAGTTACTTTTATCCCTCTTCAGCTGACACCAACCAGTCATTAACTAAAATAACTGACCGATCTCTTTCATCCGAGTGAATAATGATCCAACTGAGCTTTTTCTCAGCAAAAGCCATGATACAGAGCTGTGAAAAAATGTTACAGCCTGATTTATTCTTTTCTTTGGGTACTATTTAGCCTCTATGTATGTTCATCTCTGCCATGAATGGATTAAAAAAATGTGCATTATGTAAATAGTAAATTGTATTCATGGGACGTCTGTCCATTACACAAGATTTTGTACCCATTCATTCTGTAGAGCAGTGGTTCCCAACCTTTTTTCCTTAAAGCCCCCCTTGCCTGTGTCTAAGACAAGCCAGGCCCCCCCAACCCCAACTCCTACCACCATAGATGCACAAAAATAATGAAGTGATTAATTACAAACTTTTATTTGCAAAAAATAAACAGTGGTTGTTTTTATACTTTTATATATATACACACACACACCCTTTTATGTTTCTCAGACATTGTGACTGTATGAATTTAATGTTTTTATGAATATAATTTCGGTAACGTCAGTGCAGACAAAATTGTGCGCCCCCCCAGTGATCTCTGACCCCAGGTTGGGAACCACTGCTGTAGAGCATTTATTAGGTCAGGTGCTGATGTTGGATAAGGAGGCCCGGCTCACAGTACCATACCATATGAACTTTATTTCTATAGCACATTTAAAACAAGCAAGCTGCTGCCAAAGTGCTGTACAATCAGAAAACTTACAAAACACTCCTACACATAGAAGATACAGCAACACAAACAAAAGATGTACAATCACTGGCAGTAAAAGCTAAAGATCTTAAAGCAGTGAGTTGACATCTTTTTTTTTATAGTTCAAGTTTTTATCGTTTTCATCTGGTATCACCCAAAATATAGGTTACAATTTTTCACAGGTACTGCACAACAGGACCAAGACTACACAGTGGTTGATACAGACGCAATACTAATTAAGTAGAGAGAAAATAAGTAAATAATATTACAGAAATTAAAAGTATGAAAAGTTATTGTGTCGCTTGTAAAGACAGCGTCACAAAAGACCAAAAGTCTTTCCAAACTGGAATACCCGCAGGAACCCCTGCTTTATTCTTATTGTGTAGTTTGTACAACAAACATTCGTACGAAGCTGTCTTAGTCATTATATTGACCCACTCTTTTAACTCCGGGGTTTTAACTCCGGGTGTCTCAAAATGACTCTAGCCGTCACAGAGACCCCCACCATGATCACAGAGAACTCTCTCTTTGTAAGATTTGACGTCTGCTCCCTGTCTCCCAATAGACACAACCTTGGTGAGCATGGTATTGAGTTGACATCTTTTACATAAAGTAACACAAACAGTACAAAGACAAATAGACTTGACAAAGACAGACGGCGAGCCACACACACTGGTGCCATCTTGGGTTTGAATCCCAGTCTTTGGACGTTTTTGGACATTCTTCATTCCAGTTCATCCCAGAGTTGTTGGATGGGGTTAAGGTCAGGGCTCTGCATAGGCCAGTCATGTTTTTCCACACTGAACTCATCCAGCCATGTCTTTATGGAATAAAAAAGGTTCTTCCCCAAACTGTCTCCATGGCGTTGTCCAAAATATCTTGGTATGCTGAAGCATTAAGCTTACCCTTCACTGGAAGTACAGGGCCACCTGAATTCAGTCATTAAGAGGTGTGTCCCAAGATCTTTGTCCATGTTGTTTATTTCATGCAATTTCTGTCTTTGATGTAGTTTTAGAGGCATCAAACACTTTAGACATCTTGTTCCTACTGTGTACAATTAGGTTTTTTGTGTAGTGGAGTATTTAGTGTCAAAGCACTAAATGACTTTGCCTAAATCTCAACCATTTGAATCTGCATACATTCTAAACAATGGGGTCAGTTCTCCTGTGATGCTCACATTCATTTTCCTCCTCTAGTCTGAATGCTGAGAAGAGGAGGCAGGAGTTACTACAGGTGACTCGTGAAAACCTGGCGATCTATCAGAGAATCACAGCGCGTGAATCTGAATACAGACGCGAGCTGTGGGAGAACAACTGGGAGAAAGTGGAGAGAAGAAGAGATGATATAGCACGCTATCCACGGGGAGTGGCCAACAAACAGGTAAACAGAACCCTTTACTACATCACATCAGTCAACCTTACTTTTTTTTCTCAAAAATGTGATGTTGACCATTTCACTCTTATCCCAGTTGTAGGGCTGGGCAACATGATATTTGTCTTTTTCACGATAAATTACAAAACAATATGCTTTTCTGTTCCTATTGTGTATGTGGACAAAACTTACCCTGAAAGCACAATTAACCCTGATTTAATGGTGTTTTGTGTAGCAAATGAGGTTTGTTAAGCACAGAGATATTATATTTTTGCTATATTTCCGACCACTAAGGGTATTTGATTTAACCAGGACATCAGTATCAGAACTGACAACAGAAAACTTTATAGATCCTGAAGGTAATTGCTTATGTTATGACTGCAAAGACACACAGAGACACAGAGACAAGAACAATATAAAATATAAATAAATCCAATAAAGAATTTGCAAAACAACAACACATGAACAGGAAATACATATAAAATATATGCTATATACACAAAACTATAAAAAATATTGACATAAGTAGTGACATTCACATGTTTTAGCACCTGATAAGACCACCATGACGTGCAACAGTCTACCATGCTCAGTACTGCTCATGGTCAGGGTTTGACATATTTTTTTGGTTTGAGTACCTACATAAATGAATTGGTACTTACTTCCACCTCACTGTTCATGTTATCCTCAATTCTACTCTCAATTTCACCAGCTCTACCCACATTAGAGTGATACGCTGTCCACACTTTAAATCCAAACCTCTTCAAAACATCTTGTGCTATTGTTTTTGCTTCATTGAACGCTAGAAATTGTTTTTTATTTAATTGATCTTTCCATTGATCCACGAATGCCATTGACCTCCCTTCCTTGTGGGCCTTTTTTTTTTGCTCCATGTCCTCGATTGTCACGGGGGCTCCCTTGAACCCATGGTGGAAAAGAAGTCCAGGGAGCAGCCATGTCTTTTTCTTGGGATTTTATTAAACGAAAATCAAACCTGGCACTAGGGCCGATATGTCTGTATCACAAACAGACCGTGGAACACAGAACAGGAAACCAGGATACAGGAATACGTGGAACAGGATACAGGATTACGTGAAACAGGATACGGGAATACGTGACACAGGATGACAGGAACGACGTACATTTACACGACATGTACATGACATATACACGATGACATTTACAATGACCGACAAACGTGGTGAATCTAGACAGAACTTAAATACATGAAATACATGAACATACAACCAATCACAGGACAGAACACATTACCTCTTCAGCTGAAACCATTTCCACAGGCCAGAGGTACTCAGGGTGTCAAAATAAGAGTCACAAACATTTACATTTACATTTACGGTATTTAGCTGACGCTCTTATCCAGAGCGACGTACAACAGTGCTTAAGAAGTCCACGACTGTTTCTTACCTGGAAAACAGCTTAAATCCGAGTCAACTATTTAACCAACATACTGCAGTCACAACAACATGAAATCCAAAACATAAACCCAGCTCCCCCTAGTGGTCGCTGAACAGACCGTGACATCAATAACTCTTTAATGCTCTTTGATACCTTAATGTTTATTAAAAACCAGATCGCTTAAATGTTTAGCCTTCATATAGTACACACTTTTAATTATTTTATTTGTTGTCATTATGTTAAGGTTTTCTTACCTAAGTGGTGGTAATTAGAGATCCAGTATGAAGTTACTCAAATTAGGTCAGTTTAGACTGGGTCCCTTTGTGCCGTGAAGACTGAAAAGTGCCGCACATTTTACTATTTATCCTGTCTATGTGTACAACTTAGGTCAACCTATTGCACATCATAGCAAAATAATGCGTATAAACCGGGACAAAGATTGCATGACAAAGTAGCAGCAGGCTTTTGCACAGAGTATTGTGTGGATGTGTGACAGATCAATATTTATAACCTTTTCACTGGAGCTTCAAGGCTAACAGAAGCTTATGCCCCACCATCAAGTAGCATCTTTGTTATGTAATCTCACACATTCATTCAAATTGGTCCTTTCTAAAAATAAATGTTGCTGTTTAGATGAATGGTGAACTTTCTTTTTTTTTTTTTTAACAGAAAGCAGTATTAACAGTGTGAACCTCCTTTCACGCAGAGGAGCAAGAAGACTGTAACGTTTTCAGGAGGAACGCCAGGGCAGAGTCAGAGCTCATCAAGCAGAACAGATGATAATGATGATGAAGAAGATGATGGTGATGATGATGATGATGAAAGGACAGAAGATGATTAACAAACATTAACCATCATTCTGTCCTCCGATGTAACTACTGAACAATGGCTCTAACTCTTTTATTTAACACCCTGGTTGCGCTAGTGTGGTGCTTACCAGTGCCTTTAGACATTTAAAGTATGTATGAGATCCAAAAGATTCCTGGGCAAGAGTTCCAAACCAGTCCTGTTTCCTCTGGAATGTTGAGAGTTCCTCTTCCACTGGGTGGCAGCATGATTCTCTAGAATAACGGGGAGCTCCCCAGTACACCGAGCAGCCGCAGGCTCTCGAAACTCCTTTAATTAAAACTACTGGGCAAAGCAGGCAATGAAAAGAAAAAGAAAAAAGAAAAAAGGAAAAAGGCACCAGAAGGTCTGTCTGATGCTAGCGCTTGGAGCGGCCAAAACTGATCCAAGGTAATGAATGAGTAAAGACCCCTAGTATGTGCTCTAATTTGGTCTATGCATGGTTATTGGTCTTACAATTGCAACAAAGTTTTTTTGAGGGATGTTACAAAATGAGAGTGGCTTCATGTGTCTTATTTTGCCACAAATTAACCTCAGTCTCTTTCCTAAAGTCTATAGGTTCTACTCACTTTATACTGTTTTTTTCGCATAGCTACATAGGTTAATAAAAATGATGAAGTGGAATTCTTTTGGGTTAAGGAATAACATCAGACACTTTCTTTTATATTTCACCTTTTTGTGTAGTGACTCACTTTTCCAAAAAAAAGATTTCAATAAGTATTTCCACACATTTCAATAAGGAATGTATTCAGAAAGCATAATAATAAGTCGTCAGCATGGAGGCGTACGAAGTGCCATGCCCAGTCGGGCGAGGGTCCAGTGCTTGAGCCAGCATTTCTCATCTCGAAGCTCTTAACCCTGGCCATCCTCCATCCTGACCCCTATTCTAAAGCCCCTGTCTCTGCCATGTGGCCCTCATGTATCAAACCTCTCAGAGTGAGACTGCTGATGCCGCTGATCCAGGATAAGCTTCCAACGTCCAAATAACGGCATTCATTAGGAAATGAAAACTGACCACAAAGCAAGACTCCTGCTTTGCAAGGTTCCATTTTGTACGACCCCATGACCCCTAATCTGCTTCTGCCTGCATTTTTACTTGCCACAATCTGACCAAATGTGCAGGACCCGTCAAAAGCTGTAGGACTCTTAGCTTTTAAAAACATATTTAATAAATGACTGTAACAACATTTTTAAAGATGTGGGAAAAAGTTTCAGAAGATGGCAAGTGGTTCCTTAACCTTTAACAAAATCACAATATTAAACATTATACTATCATATAATAATGTGAGATGGTCATACCCTGATCAGCCATAACCTTAAAACCACATGCCTAATATTATATAGGTCTGCCTAGTGCCAAAAAACAGCTCTGACCTGTTGAGGGATGGACTCCACCAGATCTTTGAAGCTGTGCAGTGGAATCTGGCACAAAGATGTAAGCAGCAGACCCTTTAAGTTGTGAGGTTTCCATGGATCAGGTCCAAAGATGCACTTGTGGTCTGATTACCGAGGATGCATTTTATAAACAAGTGTTACAAGTGTCAAATGTGACACCCAGCCATCCACATAATTTAAGAGGCAGTTCTAAGCTGGAACCGGTTCTCAGTTCCCTTCCCTTGACTCGTCAAATCAGGCCACTTTCTTCCATTGCTCCATGATCCATGAAGTGCACCAACTTTACAAAGACCGTATCTGTGACTGTAATGTTCTTTATAAAATATGACTTTGGTTGTGTGTGACATTTGTGCATTTCTGCTTTTCTATTGTGTATTTATTCAGACTTATTACATCAACAGTAGCAACCTTTGTAATTTATTTGGTTTATTTGACTGAAGATTTGTGAGGATTGGTCCTGGACTCTTAGTTCTGTTTATGTTCACTAGGTGTCACCCACGAGTCTTTGTCTGTGCACTTA
>JBBJLR010000133.1:12996563-13019272 GCA_037577145.1 Brachypetersius gabonensis
TAAAAACACAAAAGTATGATTTTATCCGATTACTCGATTAATCGATGAAAAAATCGACAGAATACTCGATTCCAAAAGTATTCGATAGTTGCAGCCCTAGTTGCAAGCCCTAAGCTAATAACTACTGCAAATAATAGAAGTTTTGGCACCACCTATTGGTACTGTGTAATCTGCAGGCCTACTTCAGAATCATTGGCTCACCTCAAATACCATCAAAGAATCTAAAACGTACGTGGTCTCTGACATTGACATTGTGTAACAATGGGCACAATTACTTGGTTAAACGAGCTAAAACAGTAGGAGTATTAGTAGTGTCAATTCTATCTGTCTATCTGAATTTATGTCAACAAACACAGACGCACAGTCAGTCAATCTTAGAAGAAGAGTTACTCACCAGCAGTCCGTACCCTTCCCCATGTGCCAAGTGTGCGTGGCTAAGATGCCTGGCTGCTTGCAGAACCTTGACGATGCCCTCCATGTTACATGTCAGACTGAAGCACTCATGTGATAGAATCAGCAACTCGACAGCTACAGGAAAGACACACATTCCACATTCATGTTTAAACACTGCAGCAGGACACGCCAAAACCACTAAGCGTGGCAAGAAGTTCGCTGAGATGGGGCAACACTATCATGACTAGTAAACAAAATAATGAAGGTACACACAGAAATCTTTCAATATTAGGTAATATATTGCCAGATGTTTAATTAAACATCCTTTTTAATGCCAATGATTCAAATACAAATGAAATAACACATTATTATCATCACTAATACTGTTTACTATTCTAAACATTCTAAACATAAACATCCTGCTCTGGGCACTGATTAAATAATGTCCAGGGTATTGTGTAATATCATGAATATTTTGTTTGTCTGATTCTTACTTGTTTGTCTTAGAGGGTCTTGAAAGGTACTTTTGAAAAAAATGAATGAATAAATGCCTGAAAGCTGTCTCATCCCCACATGCATTCTTATACTACTGTCTTGGATGTGCACAGTACCGTCTTGGCAACTACCAGCCAGACTGATATGCCACTAATGAAGTGATATGTGAGTGTCAGCAAGTGTATGTAACTCACTGCAGGCCAGGTCAGCCAGAGGGACAGAGGGGATACAGTCCAGCAACTTGCTTCCCACCAAGTTGGGGTCACCACATAGTTTAGCCAGCTGCAAGAAAGCTTCTTTACCTTCAGATGGACTGTATATATGCCGCTCTGCTGAATAATAAGAGAATCCAATGAATAACACAGACTCAAAGCCCTTACTGTGCATCAGTAAACACAGCCTTCCTCAGCTGAATTCAGGGAATCTGGAAAGAGAAAATGCTTTTCTCTGAAAGGTTGTAGCCCAGAATAGAACCCAGTTGGACACCCCCTCCACATACATACACACACATACACACATCACCTGTCTCTCCATCTTGAGAGGAGGCAAGTAGTCCATCCAGCACAATAGAGGAGATGAGGTGGGCTACAGTATCTGGCTGCAAACTCTGGATACTGATAAAAGCCTGGGCTTTCTTATAACGCTCTGGCTGGTGAGACAGAAGCACTTTCCTTAGCACTGCCTCTGGCTCTTCAGAAGAAATTTCATCATAAGAACAACACAGCTCCTGCAGGAAAAAAGCATAACAAGGAACAGGATAAATTAAAGATGAAATCAGCTTAGAGTTTCGCGACAGTCCTGCAAGTTCTATTAAGGTCTATGGATTCTTATTAAATTTACTGAAAAATAAACCGAAAAGCCTGAATTTATGTCAGGCTGACACAAAACAGGCTTCCCCTGAGACATTTCTCGATCTTTTCCCTGCTGTTTGTTTATTGGTTCAGGTCCTAAATAATGTGTGCCTTGCCTTGGAGAGCTCATAGAGGCTGAGGACCTGCTTGCAGTAGCTCTTGCCATGGTAGCACTGCTCTACCAGCAACTGGAGCTGGGAGAGAACCTGGTCTTCAGGGGAAGAGACCACCACAAAGGAGGACAGGCTTCCAGTACTAGAGCCTGGAGGAAAATGAAATGCAGTTTAACAAGTCTGAAATACATTTGGTTGCAGGTAATTAGAAATTAGTCTAATATGCATGTTTGAGGCTTTAAATATTTAGTATTAAGCTGGCAGGCTGTAAAAACGGCTGTTCAGCATCAATAAATAAGATCATTTTTAATATACTCCTAATGAAAGAAAATGAATATTCAGAATGCCTCATGTTACGAATGGTCATCAAATCTAGGGGTTTTTACAAAAAAAAAAATATTAGTGACCCTTGAATTAGACACTTGTAACTTGATAGACATAGACACTTGTCTCCTGTTTAACATTCAAATCCACATCATAGAAGACATTTTACATAAAATAAAACATTTTGACTATTTAAAGTGTGTACTATATAATCTCAATAGCAGCTGTTGCCAAAACGGTTCAAAGTACGTACAGCTGGGGAGGCAGCTTCTGCTCTCAGCATCAGGGCTAAGGAGGTCCTGCAGGCCCGGCTGTAGTTCACCACAGGCCAAGCCTCGACACTGCAACACCAATTTCAAATCCTTGTGGTGCAGCCCAAAATATCGACACACACGACTCGCTTCATGAACACTCCCCTCATCTAAGAGCTGGCCGATTAAAGTGGTGAGAGCCTTGCGCTCCTCCCCCACCAGTAAGCAGCTCTCTTCGAACGCTGGAAGCCCCTCCAGGCTCAAATGTGCTGGGTTGTCCAGAACAGTCATTTTGGAGAAAGAGTATTGCCTCAGGAGGCTGTCAAAGGAGTTTTCCCCCACGACAATGGCTGGAGCAAACAAGCTCTCTTGCTCCAGTGCAGTGGTAAGTATCAGGGAGCAAACACGACACTGCCACTGCTGCTTCTCCAGATGAGTCAAGCGTTCCACAGCAGTATTGGAAGTGCACCGAGACAACCAGTGACCAGCCAGACCCAACAGGAGACAGTGTTCTTGCACATGAAGCAGCTCTGAATCACTCTGCAGAGGACCCTATCAAAAATGGAAGAAAATAAGTGGAAATGTGTCCTTTGCAAAAAAGAAATCAAAATTTGAACACTGTAGTTGTATTATAATTACTGAACAGAAAAACAACACAAGGCAAACCTAGTTTTGCTAGATTGCCATCAGCCACAAGGCATTTGTGTCATGCAAGTATAGGATATAAAATGCTTTTATGTGCAGGGTGGAACATTTTCCCTGCATCGACTTGTAGATGCCCACTTTTTTTTTTTTTTACACATTGACAATTTAATTGATTTGTCTCACAGTCCTGACCTACTTTATCTGCTGCTATTTTATAAACACATCAATTATTAAATTAGTTCTTTAGCTATAGTTCTTTAGGATTGATATTAGCATTAGGACAGGCCCTATGAGGGTTACTGCTCATAAACACAACTGTTTACAATTTGCTACATTTTCTTTTTATAGCACGTGAAAAAAGAGAATAACTGCAAAAGAATACTGACAGGAGAAAGAAAAAACAATGCTAACAACCTCAGCTTGAGACAGAAAGAATTGGCAGGCTGGCTCTGCGACAATGTTGTCAGTCTTAAACTGTTCATGACATCTCCTCCAGAAGGCCAGTCGAGTTTCCTGCCTCTCCCACTGCCGCTTGGCCTTTTGCACTTCCAGGTCACGCAACAGCTTCAGCAGGACAACCAGAACAGGGTTCATTAATTTACAGTTTTACATGACTGTACAGCTATAATTAAGCCAGGTTAATGGGTTCCTGGAGAACTACTGTATATTTTACAGCTTCCCCTGGTCGAACACAAATAATTGCAACTAATTAAAAAGACCTGTCTAGTACGAACTGGGTGTGTTCAGGGTGGAAAACACTACATATGCAGGAAAGTGGTTCTCCAGGACCAGGACTGACAATTGACAGTTGAATCCAAACCTTAATTTAGAACACTGTCTCTCAAACACAGGTCAGTCAGGTTTTAGATACCTTTCTTCATGTGCAGTATATGCAACCAGTCAGAATCCAATTTCCAATCAATCCAAGGATCAAGATTTTTCCCTCATTAATATGCTCTCACCTCATTCGCGACGAGGCGGTCGATGGGCAGCCCTACAAGCTCAGCTACTTTCCTGGCCTGGGGGAAGAGGCTGATTTCCTGCAGCTCCTCCAGCATGCGTTGGCACTCCCCCTGCAGGCTCTCAGCGGTGTAGTCCTCCAGCAGGCATGGAGACAAAAACACAGGTGTGTCTGCCAGGATCTGGCTCAACTGACTCAGCTTCTTAAAATCAGGACCTTGAGAGACAAAGAAAAGAGAGAAAATGGATTAAATGAGTTATCCTAAAATATTCTCAATATTATGATTTATACTGAGCCATATTTTGAGTTATTTGATGAAAATGAACGTAATTATGGTATTACATGTGCTATTGCATTTATCTCATCTCACCATTAGACTTTAGTAAACGCTCCATATCAGCCAACAGCTGCAGCAGCCGGCGCAGCTCGTACTGGGTCCCACACTGCTGCATGAGGGTCAGGAGCAACACTGAGGCTTGAGACTCTACCCACTGCACTGGCAGACATTCCAAACCCAACACACTCCCGCTACTCCTCAACTACACAGAAAAAGAGAAAGAAAGAGAGACAGACAGACAGAAGAAATAATTTAAAAGATCCAGAGAGAACAAAAAAAAAAGAAACAGGACAGCGAGAAAGACAGAGAGAAAGAAACAAAAGGGAGGCAGAAAGAAATGTTATTATGCAGATTTATGTTACAGTGCGCTAGTCCTTAGAGGCTCCTGTTAAATGCAGAGACATTTAAGACTCATTAAGTGGTCATAAATATTACGCAACGTAGTAGATGCCTCTGATACAGCTGATTACTCTCTTGGGAGTGGAGATGCTTGCAGTAAAGCTTTCCCTTGACTTTTAGTGTCAGAGCTCCCTTCTGCTGACTGACTCTGGCTATCAATTTACCAACCTTGCATCTGCCAGACATCCAATTAATCCTTATGACACCCTCCAGAAAATCTAAGGATGCTCCCAGATGGCCACTTCCACTGAGTGACAAATAGCTATGACAAATTTCCTTTTTGTAACGAACACACAATAACTGACAGGCTACAAATATTGAAGTAAAGATCACTAATGGAGACTTATGTTCTATTCCTCCTAAACAGATGGAAGCAATATCAATGACATCAGATAGAGGAGTGCTAAACACAATTCCTCTTAACTTTATAATGCCCTTGGAGCAGTAGAGTCGATGTGTATCTGAAGGACAGAAACATGGAAAAGAAACATGGCAAACGACTGAGAGACAGAACAAACAAAAACAAAAACAGAATGATAACCCAAAACTATGATTGAGAGAACAGTAAGATCTGTCTTACATTCAACAGGCATTTCTGGAACTCCAGCAGCTTGTCTTTAGCCCCTTGGTAGTTTTTGTAGTCATAGCAGAGCTCGAACATCTGCAGCATATGGATGAGTGGAGACTCCTGAAAGGGAAGCAGAGAGTAAACTTCAACTTAAAAAAAAGAGCTGATCCCTCAAAAGACAATGTTTATTTTTCACACCAGTTTCATTTATCTGTACAAGCCAAATTTAGTATTCATGGAAAGACCAAATATTGGTGGTCACCATTTTCTTTAAGGACTGTCAACAACAACTCAAGGGATTAATTATGCACTTGAGGTGTGTGAGACTGCCTAACCCGCTGAAACAGCTGAAATCCACGTATCAGAGGCCTGATCTGGCACTTGCGGAGGAGGGTTTTCCATGAGACTGACAGGTCATGGAGATTCCACGTGTGGTGGCCTGGATTCTCATTGATATGGAAGGTTGCCTCCTGGGCAATTTCATCACTGACAGAGGTCAAGATCCACACACACAAGCACTGCAAGAGCTCAGCGTCCTGTCGGAAAAATCAACATGGGTCAATCTGCAGTCTTGCTGAGAAAACAAGCCAAAATATCAAAAGTGTTTATGTAGACAAGCAATACAGCAGTAAAGAGAGAAATACACTATGAATTATTACTTCCAGCCATGCCACCTCCATTAACAATATGAAGCCAGGAACAAACATGGCAAATGGTAGGAGGACAACATTTTCTAAATTCATTCTAAATTTGTTCTTGAGAAACATTTTGAGTAGTTGTGTTTGACTGATTTAAAAGAACACGGCATGTAAAAGTCATACTTTATCACTTGTTGCATCCTGGTACTGCTGTTTTTTTCTTCAGGGTAGAAGCATACATGCTTATACACATATTTTCACATTTCATCAAATTCGTATTGAATAAATTAATTTAAAAAGATATCACACATGATCAAAAGATCAAAACTGTGCATACAAATGTTTTCTAAAAGAGGCTCCAGGTCCCCGACAGACACCATGCCTAAGGTTTACATTTTCACTTACCTCAACCAAATGGTAAGGAATTCAAAACATAAATGTACCTAGATGGAACCCCTAAGGTAGCGAATATTTCAGTGTAATTGCCAAGCATTTAGTAGCAGAGTTTTGTCAATAATAACCTTTACATAATATGAAGAAGTAGAATTAGTGACAAAATGCCATCTAACCCAGACGCATATAACAAAAACAATAATAATAAAAAAGAAAGCAAAAATATGCTAGTGACAAAAAGTGACAGATAATAAAAAAATAAAAACAAATTACATCAAGAAAAGCAAACAAATAAACATTATACAGCTTCAAAACGTTACTAATCGTCACCTATTTTGACGTACCTGGTGGCACGCTGCCAGAACAGTAAGTGGTGGACTGTGCTGCTCTACAGCCTTAGCCAGCAGGTGCCTCCAGGGGCTGACCTTCTCCTGGCTCTGTAGCAGCACCTGAAACACATCTTCAGGTGACTCCGAGCTCTCCTCTTTTGCCAGTGAGCAATGAGAGTCACTCTGTGCCTCCAGGCCCCGCTGAGGATGAACAATTTGAAGGTCCTGAAAGGCCAGGACAAGGTGGGCCTGCAGAGCCGGGCTGAAACTGGTCACCAGTGGTCTGACCTGTCCACAAGAAACCACTTTCAATTCAGCAAGCATGAATCAACTGAACTGTCTCTATCCCATAAACAGCACTAAGAATGTAAAGATGTGCCTAACTGGTAAACATCATGACAGTATTGGTGTTCTGGTATTACAGAAGAGGGTAAATACAAGCTCTCCCACCAGGAGCAATAGTTTTCTGCTGTGTGCTGTGAGGATCTTGATGCAAAATCATTTCAGACGAGTGTCTGAGAATCTTAGTTGAAGACAAATACCTGGATTCACTCATTAGATATTTCACACTGTTAATTAACCAGTGTGTTTTAATATATTGCTGGGGTATAACAACTAGAATGAGCTGCCATGCAATTATAAAACAAGTATGTTGTCCACCTGTTGAGGGGGGTAGTGGTGAATCTGTATGAACAGCAGGAAGTTAAGCCACTGGCCATCGCTGGCACAGTCTTGCAGGTAGCCAGTACTCAGAGGAAGATTGTGCAGATGGCAGAACTGGACGGGAAGAGCCCACTCCTGTCCCGCCTCATATGACGACCTAACATAAAAGTTAAGAGAGACGCTAATTCATTACAACTTTCATAGGCTAGAACTAGTAATGACGGTCTAAGAAGTTTAATTGTTCAGGACTCTGCTGACTGTCCATTGCATACATACTCCAGTGACAGACAGCAAGTGGAAAGTACAGAAAAAAAAAAACTTTATCAAAGAAAAAAAAAACAATATGAAGACACTTTCTGTAACCACGTACCACTTCACTAGGGTATTACTGTATTAAGATATGTCCTAATGTTGCATTTTTATAAGCAGTTACATACTAAATATTAATATAAAGGATTTCAGTTGCTATCTTTCTCATAAACCAAGTTAAGTGTCCAAGTTGGACAAAACAGTGCTTGCTTATTGATCCCACATTTATTTGGAAAGGTCCTTTGCAACTGCTGCTTTTTATTTTCACTTAAAATGAAAGTCCACATGTAGGCATAATTTATCCTCTGTGGACGGTGCTGATGCAGAAATTAAATTTGAATGTAAATGTATCGTTCCAGAGACATTTTTAAAGAAACTGTTTGCTGGGTTTCTGAAAACAGCATGTATTTACAGTGCCTTTTCATTTACAGAGAGGGCTACACATGTGACACCTTTAAGGGAACAGTTGTACTATGTCAAGAATCAAAGAAACTACAATGTAATTTGCTTGAGTTTACCATTATTGATTTTATAACAGTCTGTGAACAGTCAGCACAAACCTGGTGATGCCCCTCCTCTCCACACTGTCCCTCACTGCTCCTTCCAAATGAAGCAACAGTTCTTCTGCAGTCTGCGTCTCCGCAGCTACCAGTTTATTCACTCTGTCCACTAAAACACAGAAAAGTATTGTATACTTCAAACCGTTGATTTCATTCTTTTCGGTGATATGATATGAATCACAAATATTTAACCAATATCTTCAATAAACAACCAAAAAATATTTATTGCTACATTTTGGGTTGTTTTGAGAACACATGTTTATGCAGTTTATTCAGTGCATGTCTTATACTTGTCACTGAAGCACTTGTCCTGGCTTTCATTAGGACATCCTGTACATGTTTTGAAGCAACACAGAGGTTTTTCTAAATTGTTCTGACAAGGTTGTTAAGGGGTCTTTATTAAATTTTGGGCTCTCTCCTTTGGCCAGGAGGGTTTGCATAAATGCCATAAGTTTAAACTTCCTTAGAATGCTCCTCAGAATTTTTGGAGAGACCCTTCAGGTGTAATCAAACAATTTCCTCTTTGAGCTTTTGTGAAACTTACCTTCAATAACAACACCTTCATGGTGGGGTTTATGTAAACATTACAGCCAATTAAAGATGATAGAATTCCCAATCTACATTCTACATTTTAATTGATTTTATGTAATATTCAATTGATAATTAAGTCATGAAAAGTGTAACCTAGCTCTTTGAAGAAAGATTCATTGGTAAGTCCTTTAGGGGAGGAGGGGGGGGGGGGGGGTGTGTGTGAATATTATGGACTGTAAATGTTAATGTGAGTTCTGAGTATTTTGTGCAGGTCTTACCAAGAGACTGTCTGAGAGAGGCTAAGCTATTCTCCTCACAGTCCTGACTCCACAACTTGTCGATGAGATTGAGGGATTTGAGGTCAACCCTCAGCTTCATACTGCACACACCCAACAACTCACAAAAACACACACAAGCTGCAGCTATAGACGGAGAGCTGAAATTCAGAAGGCCCAGAGAGTGTGCCTGCTCCACAGCCAGATCAACCCTGGATAAAGATTAAAAAAAAAAGACAGATATGTTAGCTACACTGGAGCATACATAAACCTATACTGGTCTAAAAGTGCATATAACATGAAGGAGTAGTTAAGAGATACATTATATAGTCAAAAGTATTGGGGCCATTACACCAACAGGGACTTTAATGATATTGCATTCAAATACATTGAATTTAATATGGAGTTGGTCCCTCCTTTGCAGCTATAAATGCTTCCACTCTTTAAGATTTTTAAGTTTCTGTGGGAGTTTCTCGTTCATTCTGTAGAGCATTTCTGAAGTCAGGCACTGATGTTGGACAAGAAGGCCTGACTCACTATCTCCAGGTCATCCCAAAAGGGCTTGAGGTCAGGGCTCTGTGTGGCCCAGTCAAGTTCTCTCACACTGAACCCCTTCAATCTTTATGGAGCTTGCTTTGTGCACTGGGACACTGTCTTGCTGGAATAGAAAAGGTTCTTCCCCAAACTGTGTCCACAAAGTTGGAAACATGGTGTTGTCCAAAACGTCCCAATACTTTTGTTCATACAGTGTATAGTGCACTAAAAATAAATAAATAATTTCTTAAAAAAAAACTGTTGCCATGACATAACCATAGTAAGTCCAATACTTACTGTAGCTTCATATTCTTGGAATTGGCCAGATGTTGAATAATGAAAATTCCATAAGCAAAAGATGGTCTGCCATGTTGCAAGTAGTATAAAAAATCCAGGTTCTCTATGAGAGCATATTTATTGACCAAGTGAGAGCTGGAGAAATGAGGCAGCTCAGGTGACGTTTCTATAGGAAAACAGAATTAGAGATTACTTTTTATTTTATGATACCAATACCCATCCTATGCTTTTCTTTAAATAACACTATTCAATTTTGATCTATTTTCAATTGCAGTACTTCACATATGAGGAACATTGACAGGGTTTTTTCGTTCAGAGTACTCAAACACCCCACAGGAAGAAACACGCAGAAAGCAATGTGATATTGCACAATAGGAGTGTGTGCTACTTCAAGTTGATTACTAAAAGGACTAGATCAGGTTTATTCAATTTTATCATTAATCCAGTATCTTCTGCTGATATGAATCTAATAGGCCTGGCTCGAACAGCCAAATACTCATTCCCAATACCAGTAAAAATTCTATTTACATGTTTACCATAATTTCTGTATATTTGTTGGTTTGTTTTATACATATTTTTTTAATCAAATATGTGACCAATATTTTTTTTAATTAAAAGTCTATAAATGGTGCGATCTTTGCGCCATATTCAATTTTAGGTCAAATTAAACAATTAAAAGCCAACATTCCACTGCCAACACAGTAGTTTCGACAAGCAACTATAGATGTACAGGTGCTGGTCATAAAATTAGAATATCATGACAAAGTTGATTTATTTCAGTAATTCCATTCAAAAGGTGAAACTTGTATTAGATTCATTCATTACACACAGACTGATGTATTTCAAATCTTTATTTTTTTTTTATTTTGATGTTTATAGCTTAAGTCAGATATGGTGTGTAGCAAGTGACCAGAATGTTTTTATTTATCTTTCTTTAAACATTTTACATTTCTAAACTTGTTTATGTTTTTTCAAAGAAAGGAGGTGAGCTGTGAAACCATAGGGGATTTTTTTTTCTAGCTGTTTTCAGGTTTTAGCTAAATTTCCATTGGTACCAAATGATTTTTCCGAACATGTCAGGACTTCATAGTCAGGATCTCATAATGTCCTCAGAGTAAACGCAATTTCTCCAGGTTTTTTTTTAACTCTAAAATGACTTTAGCTCTAAAAATGTGAGAAGTGCTGTAGAATGCTGTTGGGTAAAAAAAAAAGCTTAAAGATTTACCATCTAAATAAGATGAGAAATGAATACTCAAATATTATTATTATTCACCCTTACAAGTATAAAATGGTGGCAGTATTTCCTTGGACTTTAGTGTTTAGAAGCACAGACTTTCTAATAATTGTTTAATTTAGTAGCTTCAACTCTTATGAAAGAAAGTGAAATAAAATCAGTATTATAATGTGTTTTCTCTTCAGGCTCTGGCATTTAGAAAGACACAGCATCTAAACCTGAATAGCCTTGGGGCACGGTATTCTTCAGTCATTCTGATGCTTACTGATAAGTAAATCTACAACAAACCCTCTTGGATCAACAAAATTATTATTATTATTATCTTATTATGTATAATGTATTACTGTGTATTATAGGGTATCTTTTTTGGGGTATATTTTAGATAAATGGGAAACACTGTGCTGTACATCTAAAACTGAACTTATAACTATTTTCATGTGATGATTCACCAGGAAGTGGCTGGAAGTTGCAGCATTAAACTTTGCAATGGTACCAATAAGAATTTCATGAGAAGCCTCTGAAATGTTGAATTGCCTACCGGCGCTGCCTAAGGTGTTGGCAGACTGCCATCCAAACAGTCTGGAGGGATCCAAGGGGTGCAAAGACTTCATCAAGAAAGAAACAAAACACACACACAGACACACACAAAAGTTACTTGAATTCCTCCCCCTACCTCAAACAATGTCATCTGCATTTTCTGAATATCAGTTTTATTTTCAGTCTATCAAAATAAGTCTATTACAAACTACATATCTGAGCAGCACCTTACAGCCATTTAGCTTATCATGCCAGCACACTAAACATCACAATGCAAACCAGAGAGGAAGACAGGGCAATCTTAATGAGAAATCAGAGAGCAGTCCTCCTGGAAGTTAGCCTTATCTTAATGCGTTTTTCTTGCTTTCATGGCAGCAAGAGCGAAGTGCTAACTTCGTCTCATGAGACTTGGTGAGGCGCATTGTACCTCTGCTCTGTTCATTAACCGCTCTCCAGTATCACTAGCCTGAGGCCGAGGCAGTCGAATCCACACAGAGTCTGGTCTTTAATGCTAATTAAAGGACAGTGTACTGTGTTAGAGGAATGTCAACGATCAAGCGCCTTGTACAGTAGATGCTCTCTAATGATGATCAGACACAAGCTTTGTCTGTCTTACATTCAAATCACACGTATTTTTGACATACCGCAAAACTGGAGAAAGATCTTGAATGACACCTGATGAAAGTCCACATTGCAAGCTGAATGCTAATTCTCCAGCACTATTTTCTGCTCACACACTCCAATTAACCATCACCACACTGTGACAAGGAGACGGCGCAACAGTTTTATCTGACTGCACCATGACTCTCCTGCCCTTTAATTTTGTTCTGCCTACACAGCATTGACATGGTTATTAGTACACCTTCACTGCAAATTCTAATTGACAACAGCCATTCATTTGATCTCCGAACGGTGACGGCTTTTCATTCTAAATTAATTGGAAAAGTCTACTTTTTTTTTTACTCTGCAAGAGATCATTTGAGGTTACACTAATCTATGGGTCATTCCAGGCCAACCAGAATTCTGAACTTTTCCAGCTCATGATATTTATTTTCTTGGACCTTGCAACGTGATATAGCTCTACTCCAGATTCTGTTTTAGATTTTTATGTATTTTTACAGTTCCGTATTATTTACTGGTTTGGGTTGCACTTAAAAATTGCACTAATAAGGAATTTATAAGAAGCTGCGAAATGTTTTACAGTATTCAATTTGAGCATTGTTTTTACCCAAACTAATACACCCATCAGATTTAACTTTATTACAACCTCATTTTGATCATGTGTAATATAATTCTGCACAAACAAATGAATGCCACGGATTTTGCAAAATATGGCTTTGGAGCAGTAAAATTCTCTTTTTTGAAATATTTTGACTGCATATATTGACAGTGGTCCTTGGTGAGCTGATATCTGTTCTTGCTTGAATCCTATGGGCATTTACTGAGAGCTGATAAAGAGGCACAAAATAAAAAGCAACAGTAAATTGGCCTGAAATGAAATACATGTACCTGCATGAGTTGGTAGATGGATATATCACAAGCTGAAATGCTTTTTGGGCCACTATGAGGGAAAAGAGAAGCTTTGAGTGTGGGGTATGCACTCAGAGCCATCCTCAGGAGCTGCGGGTCCACTCTGCACAGGGCATCCTGACCTTCATCCCCATCTTTCACCACCTACACACAGATACACAGTAACAACATCAGAGCTAAATAAACCGTATTCATTCAGAATGTCTGATGGTTTCTGCAGGCAGACTTCAGGGTAAATAGCAATCAAAGTTCATCAACAAGCCGATTTAAGAGGGAATTAACAATAATCGATAATAATGGATTGCGGGCTAGAGGGGAACATCATTAAACAACCAGGATCATTATTATTAACTGATACTCCAAGCCAGAAAAACTTAATTAGTGGCTGATACTAAAGTCAGAGACTGTATCTGCATGTTTACAAACTTCATGTTTAAAAAATGATTCCACAAACCACAATTAATTCCACATTCCACAATTAATGTACAAAACCTCAATATTTTAAAGGACACATAAAGTTGCATGTGACTTGCCTTTTCAGACAGGTATGTGCCTCTGTAGGAGCATTAAACTCATCTTGTTACATTTCCCCTCTTGTATTTTTGTACAGCATAAGTCAGAATACCAACTAGTAAACTCAAACAGAAGGAAACAGCACAACCCTGCTCTTAAGACAAAGAGTTCAACAAAGGCAACCTAAGGCAACCTTTTAGTCCCCCATTCTCCAGGTCAAATAATTACTGCAACTCTGGAAAGTTATCAATCTCAAGTCAGTCTCAAACAGGCAGAAAATCCTTCACAGAGTCACTGGAACAAACATAATCTCTAAAACATTGCATGAGTAATGATAAAGGCTGAAAATATATCAAGCAACTTTTAAGATAAGCCATTTAATTTGCCAACAGTTGAAGGTGCTTTGACCTTTAGCTGGATTTTCATCCTTAGCAAAGTAATTGCCAGCATAAATGAAAATCATTAAACATCATAGAGCCTCAGCTGTACCTGATCAATACCTCCAGGTCCAAACATTATGGTGGAGAGAGCGAGGAGGCTGTGTCCCTCTAGAAGCATGCTGCTAACACTAGCCTGGCTGCCCGGCAATAGCACCTGTGCACTGGTCAGACTAGCCTGAAACACTCGCTCTGGGTCTAAAAGACAAGCAGAGAGTTTCATCATTCTACTGGTCAAAACAGATAAATAAAATAAATAAATAAAAATACAAAAAACTGTATAACAACAAGTGGTTGATTTTTTTTTTACCTCTAGCCTTAATACAATCAGAAGCTAAACAATTCAAAACTCACTGCCTTTAAAATATTCAGTACTTCTGAAATCTCTGGTGGTTGCTATAATACATTTCAGTGATACAGATACTTTTGTGGCCATTACTTTGTAAATTTTTTATAATCTACAGGACAATCACAGTGTGAAACACTAGCGACTACAAGTGAAAGATTCAGTTTATCTCAGCACACATTCTTTTGGTTTTATGGGCTGAAAAGCAGTGCAGTACTCTGAAATGCTTTCTCTCTCGCTCTCTTCTTCATTTCAATTGAATATGTAAATATGTACATTTTGGGTGCAACACTCTTTTGAATGGTAATATAAGTGCCCCCAAAATTTCAGGATGATTGTACCATAATGCTTGGGACATACCTGTGAGGTCTCTCGTAATACTCTGCAGTTTCACCATCATCTCAAACCAGGGGTAACTCTCATACAAACCTCTGTCTCCAACAGCAGGGCAATTATTTGCTGTCAGCCTAAACAATGGAGACAGAATAAATACAGGTTTAGAATAAAAA
The DNA here is from genome assembly GCA_037577145.1 of Brachypetersius gabonensis. Lineage (NCBI taxonomy): Eukaryota > Metazoa > Chordata > Actinopteri > Characiformes > Alestidae > Brachypetersius > Brachypetersius gabonensis. Next base: position 13,011,536 of record JBBJLR010000133.1, read on the forward strand.
TAAGACAAAAAAAAACCTAACCTAACCTAAAAACTAAGTGTCACTAACTCACCTGTAGTGCTCCAGGTAGGTATAGAGTAGGTAATGAAGGCTGTTCTCAAGACAGTGCTGGATAAAGCATGTATGGAAGTCCTGGCCTTGGAAAGCACTGAACTGTGGGACAGGGGGGCCGTTGTTACCCCGCATCACACCTCCAGCCTGACCGAGCCTCCACAGGAGCTGCTCAAAGTCAGACATCTCTGACTGCACAAACACTTCCTGCCTGTGGAGTGCAGAGAGAGCAGCTTTATTTTCTGCCATTATCAGTAGTTTACATCTCAAAAACATTGCACTGCACTAGGACTGCTCTTTAATTATAGAAAAATGTTAATGCATCGCCTACATTATAAACACTCTATAATGTTCATGTTACTAATAAGGTGATTCTGACAGACTAGTAAACTACCGGTAGCTTTTGGGATGACATGGCCTCTGTAGTTTCTTTACGCCATAAGACAAACATGGATATTTGACAACATATTGAGGACAAAGTCAAAGTTAACACCACAGGGCAAAACAGTTCTATTCATAATTAACTAACCATCAACAGATTACTCAATAATACAAAATCACTATTTTAAGCTAAAGAATGGTATAACAGGAAACATTTTTGAAAACGTCGTTTTTTCATAACCTGGCAAGCATGTCCAGAATTTGGTCTCTCATGTAGTCACTGCAGAGGGTGTTTACATTCACAATAGAAGCTGTGAGTGCAGGCCACTGGGGTGCAGCAGTGCTCTCTCTGTCCTGAGCAGCCTTGCTGGTGAGCCATGCAGTGATGCGGGTCTGATCGTGGAGGGAGGTCAAGTATGACCACAGCACAGCAGGCTCACAGGAGTCAAGCACTAAACATGACAAAATAATAAAGGTTTTAGGTCTGCATTAGAGTATGTTTAATGTAGAAGTGCCCCAATGTCATTAATCTTTAGCAGAGAAAGAATGTTATCTCCATAATGTTCTGGTAATAGGGCTTTAAACAACAGACACTACACGGACAAAAGTATTGCGATGCCTAACCATTACACCATTAAACAAGGACTTTAATAACACTGCCTTCAAATACACATACTTTAATATAGAGTTGGTCCCCCTTTTACAGCTATAACTGCTTCAAATCTTCTTAAAAGTCTTAACCCAAGATTTCGGAGTGTTTTTCTGAGAAATTTGTCCCTTCATTCTGTCGAGTGTTTGGTGTTTATGAGATTGCCCTTCTCTGGAAATAAGATGCCACTATAATTGAATAATTAAAAGGTGTATCCACGTTTGTCCATAGAGTGTATTCTTAAGTAACCCAAAAATCAGCTATAGATAACGTATTAATCCACTTACAGGGGTCCTGGAGTCTGGAGAGGAGCACAGTTCTCTGTGTGTTATTATGCCAGTGTCTGACCCAGTCCAATCGAATAGAGTCCAACAGAGACTGGGAGGATGAAGACACGGGTCCAAGCATCTCATTTAATAAACCTCTGCTCTCATTTTCACACTGGCTTATTTCAAGAACTCTAAACAAAGAAAATGAAAACTGTTTTATGCAAATGTCTGAAAAATACCTGTCAGAAAGGAAATATTGTTATATTTCTAAGTGAAAATAACTACACAGGCTTTCCACATTTTAGTACAATTGCTGCTAACATATTGGGAGAAGTAATGCTAATTATGTTACATTTAGCAAATACACAGTAATTGTGATCAAATGTGAAGTGCGTTCTTGTAGAGGATGTGTAATTATTGTGAGTTAGAAAATGTTTGTATATAAATATACAGTCCTGGCGCTCATGAACTGTAAGTACAGAATTTAGAATATATTTGAAAATAAATGCAAATGAATTTTGTACGAACAGAATATTTTTTTTTAAATGCCAAACGTTACTGAGCAACAAAAACCTCACATAATAATGCAACAATGCAAACATAGCATTTACCCTGGACACAATTAATGGCACAACAATGACAGTCTCAGAACATTTCTTGTAACCATCGATAATTTCCTTGAAAGCATCTGTTGGATGTTTCTGACATCCAACAGTTCTTTTAAGTTTACAAGAGTTTTTCAAGGAATCTAGGTGAGGACCTATTGCTGACCAGTTTGTCCATTTAAAACTGTAATTTTTTTCCTTTTTAACCATTCTTCTGTGCTGCTCGATGTGTGCTTTGTATTCCTATCAAAACACCAAAGACCTTTACCTCAAACCTAGTTTTCTGACACTTGTAACACATGTAATTCTAAATTGCCTCAGTTTTCATCATTCATTAAATACATTCAGTGCCTCCAGTAACAAAGTGTAGTAGTCTGTAGCTTGATAGAACCTCCACCATGTTTTACCACAGACAGTCTGTTCATTTCTTTATAGGTTTGATTTTGTTACCTAAAAACAAACTTGTGAGCTGCGCTCTACCTCTACTTTGGTATCATATGTCCATAAATCATAATCCTAGAAGTACTGCGGTTTATCAATAAAAGTTTTCTAGAGATTAGTCAATAATGTCAATAATGGTTTCCTCCTTAGCCTTGGTCCACAGAGCTCTAATTGGTTTAGTGTGTAGGGAATAATGAGGCCAGAATCCAACACTTCAAACTGCTCCAGGTCAGGATGAAGTTCTTTAGATGTCTTTTTCCAAAAATATCACCAAACGGTGCAGATTTCTCTCACTGATTTATTTCTTAGTGCCACTGAATAGTAATAGTTTAACAATATTAAAAACTACTGTATCCTTTATAGTTTTTCCTGTTTTTTGATAATACTATTTCTGATGCACTCTTCACCATTGCAGAAAAGATAGGAAACAACCAGCCTCTTTTAATGCAGTAAAACATTCACTGGTTAATCCAGATCATGTGACTCCTGAGAATTAAGCATAAGTGAGTCTCATTTGTTTTAAATTTTTGATTTAAATGCATCTAAAGGGTGCACTAGTTTTTTGTTGTTATTCATTACATTTGAATAATTTATTAAATATGCTGATTGATAAACTTGCATTTATGAAAACATCATTTAGGGGTATTAAAAATATGGGTGTCCAGGATCAAAGATTGTCACAATAGCCCTTTATATTGCACTTTCTTAAAATAACCCTGAGAAACATGAAACCATTAAAAATAAACGTGCACTGTGTATAACTGTTTCTCACTCTTGGCCCACATTTGTTACATATGGTTATTTCATAACATTTTATTTTACAGGGTCAAAGTTAAACTTTAAACATTTGATTCTGTGCTCACATTGTGCTTATGCTTTATAAAACACAGTATAAATCATTCTGAGGATACGTGACATCCTGCATTCAATTCCACAAGCAGAGTGCTCTCTTCTAAGCAAGTAAGGCCTCGTTAACACAGACGTCTGAACCAGGCTTTTTTCCAGTGTTCGTGACGCCAGGTGAGCGCCTATTGAACGCCGTCCATTTTTCTGCTCATTGAAGCAAATCAAAGCGTCCACACGGATGTTCAGCACCGGCGTTCAGCACTGGCGTTCAGCACACTGCATGCAACGTTTTCTTGGCGTCAAAATAATACACGAAACTACAGATTGGGTGTCAGGCTGGTGTTAAATGGCGTCAGACACCAGTCGAACGCCTTGCTGACGTCGATCAAGCGTTGCTACCAAACGTCACAAAAACGCCTATGGCGTTCAGAGCGCGTTCATTTCGAACGTCCGTGTGGGCGAGGACCAAATCACAGATCTCTTACCTGTTCTTGTCAACAGACTTTAAACATCTTGTTGCTGGTGTTAAGAACAAAGCCTCAATCTGTTTAATGAACTCTACTTTCTCCATCTCTTCACTGGAGAGGTGATCTTGCCTCTTTAATTCATTTACCTGTACAAAGAGCCAGAAGAAAAAAGAATTGGCCAATAACGTCTGAACTTTAAAACTCCAAAATGTAACATAGTTAATTAACATGCTGTTTACATCGCACAATTATTCCCAGCGCCTTTGATAGATTGAGCTACTATCTTGCTTTGCAATACAATTCTAATCTGGAGTGTGCTAAAATTTTCCACTGGGATTTAAGGACACGCTTACCATAAATGCCCTGAGGTCTCGATCAGCTGTGTAGACACAGATATTGTGGAGTTGTTCTTTCACATTAAAACCCTGAGAGAGACAGACAGAGACAGAAAGAGAGAGAGACAGAAAGAGAGAGACAGACAGACAGACACACAGAGAGACAGACAGACAGGGAGAGAGAGAGACAGAGACAGACAGAGACAGAGAGAGACAGAAAGAGAGAGAGACAGACAGACAGAGAGAGACAGAGACAGAAAGAGACAGAAAGAGAGAGACAGACAGACAGAGACAGAGACAGAAAGAGAGAGTATCAGAAAGAGAGAGATACAGAGAGAGAGACAGAGACAGAGAAAGAGACAGAGACAGAGACAGAAAGAGAGAGACAGAGAGACAGACACTCAGAGAGAGACAGAGACAGAAAGAGAGAGTATCAGAAAGAGAGAGATACAGAGAGAGAGACAGACAGACAGACAGACAAAGACAGACAGAAAGAGAGAGACAGATACAGAGACAGATACAGAGAGAAATACAGAGAGAGAGAGATACAGAGAGACGCAGAGAGAGAGAGATACAGAGAGAGAGACACAGAGAGTCAGAGAGACAAAGAGAGAGAGAGACAGAGAGAGAAAGAGAGACAGAGAAAGAGGGAGAGAGACAGAAACTTTTCATTGTAGATTGAACAAATATTACTTTAGAAACTGCAACCCATTGCAAAAAATATGTAATCACTAATTTTCCTTTGTAGCACAAACAATTGCATTTAACACTGGAACATTCTGACTTTGTGAAACATAAAATTGTTGTAATGGCACATCTTTTTTTCTGATCAAGTACAGGAAAAATTATGGAATTACTCAATGATGAGGAAAGAACTAAGGAATCGCCTTGTAATTTGTGTTCTACAACAAATATCTGCACCAGTCTGATTATGCAAATTAGCCTGCAGTCAAAAGAGAGTGCTTGCAGACCTTAACGGGCTGTTGCATCAGGCTGATTGTCAAACATGGCCCTGACAAGAGCACTGTCAGGTGAAATAATGGAAAGGATTATAACCCCTTCAAAAAGTAATTCAACACGGAGGGTGGCAAAAGATGTTGGTTGTTCCCAGTCAGCTGTGTCTAAACTTTGGAGCAAGTACAAACAAAGTGGGAAGGTTTTAGAAGGCAAACATACCAGTAGACCAAGGAAGACATCAAAGAGTCAGGACAGAAAACTTACAGCAATGTGGCTTGAAGATAGAATATGCACAACAAAAGAAATTAAAAAACAAATGGGCAGAAACAGGAGTCAGTGTTTGTGACCGAACTGTACAAAATCGTCTGAAGGAAATGGGATTTGTGTACGGAAAAGCCAAAACATAAAACACCTAAACAGAAGAAAACAAGGTTACGATGGGCTAAAGACACACAGTCATGGACTGTGGATGATTGGATGGAAATGGTATTCAGTGGTTAGTCCCAAATCTGCACAGGCCAAGCAGACAATGCAGGAACTTTTGCTTGGTGCTGTTCCAACGAAACATGTAAAGACGACTTCCTGAAGAAAATCTGCACAGCTGTACACTGACATTTTGGACAATTTACTCAATCAGTCAATTGAAAGTATGTCTGATGACGAAAAAGTCATTTTCCAGGGCAGCTGGTGGCCTAGTGGTTAGGGTGTTCGCCCTGCAATCAGAAAGCTGTAGGTTTGAATCCCAAGATGGCTAGTGACACCACTGAGCAAAGTACCATCCCTACACACTGAAAATGTTTCACTTGGTGAATGGGTTAAATGCAGAGGACGAATTTTGTGCTGTTCATACTGTGTACTGTGGTGTGTTCACAGATGACAGAATACACACTTTACAATCTGCTCTGCCACCGAGCAAAGGATGTTAAATCTTTTCTTTCTATCATCAATGACATGGTCAGCAAACAATCCAAATCTCAATCCAATTGAAAATTTATTGTGGAAATTGAAAAATATTGGTCCATGACAAGGTTCCATCCCGCAAAGCTGATCTGTTAACTGCTATCTGAGAACGTTGGAAGCTGATTGATGAAGAATATTGTTTTTCTTTAGTGATGTCCATGCCTCAAAGAATTGTCCAAAAAGCCAGAGAAGGTGCAACAAAATACTAATTGTGTTTTTTCTTTGTTTGTTTTCCCCATCACTTAGTGATTACATATTTTTTTTCATGTACTTGATCTGAAAAAAATATATGCCATTAAGTTATTTAAAGTATGTTTTACAAAACCGGAATGTTCAGCTGTTAAATACGATTGTTTTGTGTCATCTGTAATTGTTTACAGATGTTTTTTTTTTAAACAACTGAATGAACAGCCTCCAACAGTAGTGATTCCAAGTCATGCTAGGTATAGAAATGCCATAATAAATGTGATGTAATGGGTCCTTTTTGAAAACTTCTGCCACTCTGTGCGTTTGTACCATATTTGTGAGCAGGGTAGTGGCTTGGTCCAGGTCTCTGTGTGTGAGACAGGTAAAGGCTAGCCTCAGGCCTGTCCTCCTTAGCTCCTCCAGCTTCTGCTCCGGACAGCTGCGTCTGCGCAGATGTGCCTGCGCCCGCGGGATCTCATTGCATAAAACTGCATTCTTGACGACCTCCTGAAACACAAACACATGCATTTTACCCAGAATATAGAGTAATTTTCACTGCTACATTTTCCTTTTTACATGATTTTCTGCCCAATTTAAACAAATCCAATTCCAATCACATGATGCCACATTTAATACAAGGGTGATGGTTTTAGCCACATGAAGAAACACTGTATCCTTTCGAATTGCCACTAAAACAGTGCCACTGAACAGTTCAACATGTCCAGAGGAAAGCAATAACTGCTCACCTAGAGAACCTGCAGGACCGCTACCAGAAACTGTTGCTATCATAAAGCTTTTTTCTCAGAAATATTTTACTGTAATATTAGTGTTTTTCTGTTCAAATAATTCAACCATCTGAAGACGATAGATGAGGTGGGGGCAAGTGTATCCATGGAAAACAACATAAAATAACAAAGAAAAAATCTAATTTACACAATTTGCCTCTCACCTCAACTGGCTAGCCATTACATAGATTTGCAGCTGAAGCACTCCAAGTGATGTTACAGTAATCTCACAGGATATAAACAACCAAGCCAACCAAGCCTTTTGTCAAAAATATGATGGTGGGAGGCCAGACTATGTTAGCTATCTCTCTTCAAGCAATTTCTTCCAGGATCAATAAAATTGTCTGATTCTGATAAGAGGCTTTTAATTCTTGCATCTATAACTAAGCCAGTGTTTTATTATCGTGCATTTATTGGTTCTAACCTCTACAGTCAGTGATTCCCACTCATCTTCCATGGTCTTTTTGGGTGAAGGTTTGGAAGCTGCTGTTGGATCTTCCGCTGCCAGCCAGGGGAACTTCCTCATGTAGGTGCGTAGTTCAGAGATGTAATTACTTAAGATCTTCACACATTCTTGCAGGTTAGCATCCAGCTCTATAACGCCAGGATAAGAAACCGCCACTCAGTAAAGACAGACTTTAGACCTTTAATCCTTTACATGCTCACACTCACACCAACCCAGCTCACACTCTCACACACTCTCTCGCGCACACACTCTCACACACACTCTCACACACACTCACACACACACTCACACACACACTCACACACACACTCACACACACACTCACACACACACTCACAC
>JBBJLR010000133.1:13031364-13041436 GCA_037577145.1 Brachypetersius gabonensis
TGTGTGTGTGTGTGTGTGTGTGTGTGTGTGTGTGTGTGTGTGTGTGTGTGTGAGAGAGAGAGAGAGAGAGAGAGAAACAGAGAAAGAGAGAGAGACTGTGGGAGGCTATAAATATTGTATAACACTACAGCGTCAGTAATAATCTAATAACAACACATTTTATTTATAGGCGCCCTTCTGACACACAAGGATAATGTACAATAAAACAAGTGCTACAAACAGTAAAAACAATAAATACAGACAAGAAAAAAAGCATATTCAATTTTGAACAGGTTTTGAGTGTGGATTTAAAGTGTGATAATGAACTAATGAATGATGCTTCTAAGGTCAGGTGGTAGTGAGTTCCAGATCAGGGGAGCAGAGCGGCTAAAAGCTCTGCTTTCAATACTGGTAAGATGTGCAAAAGGGGCAGTCAAGTGAATGGTGGATGATGATCTGAGGGTACGAGAGGGAGCGGCAATATGAAGGAGGTCGGATTGATATGGAGGGGCAAAGCCGTGAATGGTCTTAAAGGTTAAAAGAATAATTTTTTATGGTGCCTCTTAAAAAGATTAAGTGTTTTATTAGTAATTGTGCTCACTATTAAGCTCTGGTTCTTGTGTCGTTTGCTCATGTAAACAGTAATAAATTCACACTCTAGTGATCTATTGAACTATTAAAGGAATCTCTGCTTCCCTCTCGGAAGAACTCGTCCACTGCAACAGAGCACAAACATGCTAAAGAGAAAACAATCCACAGCTCGTGTTTTCATCAAGCCGTTTCCCCTCATGTACTCGTTCCACAAGGACATACGCTTCCAAGAACAGTGTGGAAAAAGCAAAAATAAGCTCAATGTCACACCTTAACGACTTATATCTGGAGCTAAGCCTATCAGTAACCTTCAGAGATCTCCAATAAGCTTCAGTTCATTTTGGACTTACTGCTCTGTCTCTTTTTACCGAGCATTGTAAAAATTAGAACAGAAAAACTGTTACGTGTGCAAAGCTACTCTGCAACCCATTTTATCTGTCTGCTCCTTTACATTCTATTTCATTTTAAGAATTATATTTTTAATTCATTGTTTATCATGTACTTTTTAACATGCTATTCCCTTGTAAAGCACCTTGTGATGCAACATGCGTCAAAATGCTCTATAAGCAAAGGTTCTACATGTTTAATATTATTACAATTATTTTTTATTATTATTATTATTAGGAGTAGTAGTTGTAGTAGAAGAACAAGTCGTATAACTAAATTTTTATATTTATGTTTCCTGTAGGGCAGGCCATATAAAGTCGTCTCCAAAGGACTTCACGCGTCTCCCTTTAAGATGCAGGTTCAATTTAGAGACTGGCAAATGTCAAATGATGAACACAAGACTCTATAAATATACAAACAGACTTTTTCTCTGACAGTTGTTGTCTGTGTTTTAAGCCTTTTAGTCCGTGGTTGTTACCTTCATCCCCCTTAAGAAAAACAACCTGCTGACCCTTCTCTGTCAACTTAGCAATCTATGAGATATGAAAAAAAGGACCAAATTCCAATGGAGGGAAGTGCAGATAAGTGCTACAGTTTTGAACAAATGTAGTTTAAAACGAATGTTAAAAGTAACAATGTCCAAGCATATTTGCTAACAGTGGCTTATTACAGTGCAGTTTTTGTGCAGTTATGAAGCAAGTCCTTGTGAGTTTTGATTTGTTGTTCAACTTAGAGGTGTTCGATCAGCAATAAGCACAGAACTCTGTTTATGTCAGAAATGCCCTACAACAATATTCTCAGCCCTGAAAAGTGAACTAACTGCTAATGAGGCAAAGCAAAAAACGAAATTCTGATGAACTAAAGTGATATTATGTAACAACCCAAATCCCCCCTAACACTTTAAATCAAGCGTCTGTTCGGTTAACTCAGCTTACCTTCGTGATCTGTGAGTGTCCTGTGGTGGGTTCATGTATGACACAATGGTCGCTATCACTTCACACCTCCAGGGTTGGGGTTTTGAATCCGGGTCCTGGTCTTGTGTGTGGGAGTGTGCATGTTCTCCTGATGGTGGAATGGGTTTCCCTCAGGGTCTCTGGTTTCTACCACAGTCCAAAAGTATGCGTGTCAGATAAACTGTAGATCCTAAACTGCCCAAAGGTGTGAGTGTGTAAGTGACTGGTGTGTAAATGTGTGTGTGTGCTCTGCGGTGGGCTGGTGCCCTACCCTGGGTGAATCTCTGCCTTGTGCCCATTGACCCCAGTTACAGAAAGTAAGTGAGTGACAAATATAGATCTATCTTTATTTTATGTCAGTGTTGTTTGTTTTAGGTACGTTAGCATGATATTACATAGATAACTGGCATGGCTCGTGTTAACTTTACCACTAGTTAAATACAAACATTACAAGACACTTGTTCACAGAACACTGTTCACTCCAGAGAAAGCATTTTTACATTTAAACTTGTAAAATAGTTTTAGAACATTTCTTTGCCATGTGTAAAATCACATTAGATCAGACACTTGCCAGCAAAGTACAGTTGTTAGGACCTCTGTAACAATCTGTGGGGTATTTCTGTAACACTGAAATGAACTATAGCCTTTAGACTAATTTTACTTTAATGAAAAGATACAAACACAATGCATTCAGGTTTTTACACTCTTCTGTTATTGCATAAGCTAATATCATTCTCATAATGGAAATGTACTTTTCTCTCATATTTTGCTAAATAAAATTAGGTTATTAAACAATTACATTTTAATGGTGGTTTTTCGTATTCATCATGGGTGAGAATAATTCCAGATGGTAATTACAGGGATTCCTCATTAGCCTGCATTAGGAGTCATTTAACTGTAATAAATAGTAATTTAATAAAATGTATTTAGTGTAATGCTTCTAAAATTAATATGACAAGCCCAAGCCATTACTTTGGTGTGCCAGACCTAGAAATCACTATGTGTGGCCACTCTGGCCCTGTCTCAAAAAAATGAGGAGCACATGACATGAGAGATTGGATAAAAGGTTCGATGTGAATGTTTCAGTGAAAAACTCTCTGATCAGTTGGTAAAAGTTGGTAAAAGTCCTCTTTATTTACTTTGATGATAATTTTCCTTTTAGCACCCAAACCTGTAATATATTTACAGTGCATGATGGGACCCAAGTTAAAAACATTTTTAGGCTCATTGTGTGTAGCAGCATTGTTGTTTAATTATTGTATTTTTGTGTGTGATTTAACCATATAATGATGACAACTGTCCTGAAATGAATGATTAAACAGTTTTACTTCAGCCTAAATCAACCAGGGTTAAAGTACATTGAGCTTGAGGCAGGGATCAGTGTGTAAGTAAACCCATGCAGCTCATAAATGAGCAATAAAACTACAATAAAAGCAAAATGTTTTTAAGTTTATTTCTGGACCCTGCTCTTTCACTTATACCCAAATTACTGATACCCAAATAGGTACAGACTAGTAATAGATATCTAGAGAGACCAATGACTGGTGCCTTGAAACCAGTCTTGACCCGTTACTTATGTCCAAACAGTCTAGACCAGTCTCTTAGGAGTTTTATTTTGACCAATCACTGACGCGCCAAAGAGCGTAACAGACCAGTATCTAAATCTCAAAGGCCCTTTGACCAATCCTTGAAATTTAGGGGGCGTGTTTGTCTAGAGCTACACGCACTAACGCGCCTGCAGAGAGGAGCGAGCGCTTTTTTCCCCACTTTATCAGACAGAAAGATGCCTCCACTCTCGCTCCGCCAGAGACGAGCTGAGAGGAGATACCCATGTCCAAGCCAGGCGCGCTCTCTGCTCTCACTTAGCTCCCTGAGGTGGACCTCAACCGCCTCATAGGCTGGTACTGGGGCTGCTACTGGTGCCGCTGGTGTTGTAAAGGCGCCTGTGCTGGACTTGTCTCTCGGATGGGGATGGCGGACGCGTCGAGCAACCAGAGCGCCTCCAACTTCTCCCACTTCAGCTACCTGGAGGACATCGAGGTGTTCGCGGACGGCTCCCCGGCGCTCCGGTTCCTCATCTGCATGGTCTACTCGTTCGTGTGCGCCGTGGGCTTGGTGGGCAACATCCTTGTCTTCCTGCTGATGAAGTCACGGCAGAGCAAGAAGAAGTCCTCCGTGAACTTTTTCATCCTCAACCTGGCCGCCACCGATTTCCAGTTCGTGCTGACGCTGCCCTTCTGGGCTGTGGAGATGGCGCGCGACTTCAGCTGGCCCTTCGGCCACATCATGTGCAAGGTGGTCCTCTCGGTGACCGTGCTGAACTGCTACGCGAGCGTCTTCTTCCTCACGGCCATGAGCGTCACGCGCTACTGGGCCGTGGCGTCGGCGCTGCGGGACCGCACGCGGCGCGCGCGCTGCTCCGTGAAGCGCGTGTGCGCGCTCCTCTGGCTCCTCGCCACGGTGGCCACGGCGCCCACGGTGGTCTTCTCGACGCAGAAGAGGGTATCTAACGAAACGCTGTGCCTCATCAGCGTGCCCGACCGCCTCCTGCATGGTCTGTTCCCGCTGCAGCGGATCTTCGTTGCCTTCGTGATCCCGCTGCTCATCGTTTGCGTGTGCTACCTGCTCCTGCTGCGCCTCGTGCGCCTCCGCAGCATGAACAACAACAGCATGCCCAAGCGGCGCTCCAAGGTGACCAAGTCCGTCACCATCGTGGTGTTGTCCTTCTTCCTCTGCTGGATGCCCAACCACGCCATCACCTTCTGGGGCGTGCTGGTCAAGCTGGACCTGGTCAACTTCGACAGGGCCTTCTACATTTGCCACACGTACGTGTTCCCCGTCACTATCTGCCTGGCCAACGCCAACAGCTGCCTCAACCCGGTGCTCTACTGCCTGACCCGCCGAGAGTTCCGGAAGATGCTGAAGGACTTGTTCTGGAGGATCTCGTCTCCAGCCGCGGTGCACGGCTGCCGCGTCCGCCCATTCTCAGGGAGCACCAAAGGCTTGGCGGACGACAGCCAGGCGGCCATCCCTCTCAATGTGATCGACACGGAGCACTGTAGGCTTTCGGGCCTCAACGGGCAGTGCGGGACCCCCAGGTAAACGGTGCGTAAACACGGAGTCCTCCGAACACGCACGGCAAACCCACCACCACTGGTCCTCAAGCGCGCCGTGGACTCGTCCCTACACCTCCATCTGTGAAAACCTGTGGCACCACAGACCCAGTGCATGGCCGTCCCACCTGCCTCTGTTTGCATCGGCTGCTTGTAAATATCTTTATAAGAAAAAGTTACTTATATAAACGGAGGACACATGGTGCCGTTCTGTTGTACAGACTCGCAGTTCTGTGGCATTTCTTTGGTACCTGGAAAGAGGGAACATTGTTGTTTTTTTGGTGTACAGGGCAAGCCGGATCTTCAGTGTTAGGTTTACGCGTTAAAACACACCCTCGGGATCTGTTTCGTCTGTATCGAGTGAAGTACTGTCTGTTTTTTTTACGTGCGCCATGAAAAATGTCCGAAGACGAACACCTGTTACTGTAAGTGTAATAGTCTGTGTAGATGTTCTTTCTCAGTAATTTGATGGTTTTACCCCGAAGGAAATGAATGTACATTGCGAGCCTCTGCTGATTGTAAAGCGAGTAATAAAGTCTTATCTGAGCGTGGCATTGTTTGTCTTCTCCATAAACTCGATTAAAATGACCTTATTGGGGGCCCTTTTGCTAAACTGTTATTCCATCTATTTAACGCTCGTCACACGGTGTTGTGCGTTTTAATGAAGCGTGAATGACAGTTGAGAGAAAGAAGAACTTTTATTGTTTGAACAAGGAATATACTGTACAGATTTAAAAAAAAAAAAAACATTTATGACATTTAGCAGCAAGACACGAGACACATATTCATCGGTGATGAAAAACACTGATGCACTACATGTGAGAATGATATTCATCAGACAGTGGTGTTGATGATGACGCCAAAATAATGTGCTCTAATAGTATAAGATCAACTCTTAGAATTGTTTCCTCTTTGCTTAAATTGTCCTCAAATCAGACATCTGTTCACCACTTCACATCAATGTGATACACCTGTGCAACTCAAGAAACACAAGAGGGCACTGTAACGGCTCCTGAGGCATTTCGAAACGTTACAATATATCTGGCCATTTAAAGATATGCAGATGGTAGTGTTGTATAAATCACACACACACACACACACACACACACACACACACACACACACACACACACACAACCTACAAGTGGTAATTTCCCAAAATATCCCACGCTTAGTAAATCATTTGACCAACTAGCCCTCTGTCAAGTACATATCAGTATTAAAGAGGTTAATATGTGAGTGTGTGTGTGTGTGTGTGAGAGAGCGAGAGATAGAGAAAAAGAGAGAGAAAGACAGTGAGAGAGAGAGAGAGAGAGAGAGAGAGAGACTGTGGAAAGCTATAAATATTGTATAACACTACAGTGTCAGTAATAATCAAATGGTGCCTCTTAAAAAGATGTAGTGTTTTATTAGTAATTGCGCTCTGGTTCTTGTGTCGTTTGCTCATGTAAACAGTAATAAATTCACACACTAGTGATCTATTGAACTATTAAAGGAATCTCTGCTTCCCTGTGATGCTTCAGCATCGCGTACACTGCAGAGTCACCATCTTGGCAAAGTCTTCATATTGAATGAATCCATCGCTCCCCACTCCAGCCTCTCGGAAGAACTCGTCCACTGCAACAGAGCACAAACATGTTAAAGAGAAAACAATCCACAGCTCGTGTTTTCATCAAGCCGTTTCCCCTCATGTACTCGTTCCACAAGGACATACGCTTCCAAGAACAGTGTGGAAAAAGCAAAAATAAGCTCAATGTCACACCTTAACGACTTATATCTGGAGCTAAGCCTATCAGTAACCTTCAGAGATCTCCAATAAACTTCAGTTCCGTTTGGACTTACTGCTCTGTCTCTTTTTACCCAGCATTGTAAAAATTAGAACAGAATTAGTACTGTACCCTGCAACCCATTTTATCTGTCTCCTCATTTACATTCTATCTCATTTTAAGAATTATATTTTTAATACATTGTTTAACATGTACTTTTTAACATACTATTGTCACGTCTGGGCCATGTCCGTTTAGAAAGGAGGCATGTGAGCATGTTTTATTTCGTTCTTTATATGTAATGAAAACAAAGAGGCACGGGGGCCTAAACACAAATAAAGAATAAGGATACAGGTAAACCCAACCAGAACACATCTCAGGAAGCTGTGCTGGAAAACCGACAACCACTAAACACAAAGACAGCCTCTTTATACAGGCACTGAAACACAAAACACATGATATTAATGATTGTCTCTTCCCTGGCCAGCCTAGAGCACTTAATATCTCTCTGGCCAGGGACGAGACCACACCTCCAGTCAAACTTAAAGTCCTTAACATTATTTGGACAATTAAGATTAATTAGGCCTCCAGATTGACTGGGGTTGTGACAACTATTCCCTTGTAAAGCACCTTGTGATGCTACATGGGTGAAAATGCTCTATAAGCAAAGCTTATACATGATGATGATTATTATTATTATTATTATTATTATTATTATTATTATTATTATTATTATTATTAGTGGTAGTAGATGCAGTATTACTAAATGTAACATTTTAATGTTTCCTGTAGGGCAGGCCATATAAAGTCGTTTTCACAGGACTACACACATGTCCCTTTAAAATGCAGGTTGAATTCGGAGTCTGGCAAATGTCAAGGTGAACACAAGGCTCTATAAAAATACAAACAGACTTTTTCTCTGACAATTGTTGTCTGACCCTTCTTTGTCTTTGCAATCTATGAGATATGGAAAAATGAAGTGCAGGTAAGTGCCACAATTTTGAACAAATGTAGTAATTTAAAATGAATGTTAAAAACGTGTCCATGCCTATTAGCTAACAGTAAATTACTACAGGGGTTTTTTGTGCAGTTTTGAAGCAAGTTGTGACTAACTCTTGATTTGTTAACTTAGAGGTGTTAGATCAGCAATAAGCACAGAACTCTGTTTATGTCAGCAATGCCCTACAACAATATTCTGTCAGTTCAGCCACGAAAAGTGTACTTGTGATAAAATATTTTTTTCAGGTTTGCTAATGAGGCAAAGCAAAAAAAAAAAAAACAGTTCAGATGAACTAATGCAATATTTTGCAACAACCCAAATCCCCCCTAACACTTTAAATCAAGCATCTGTTCAGTTAACTCAGCTTACCTTCTTGATCCGTGAGCTTCTCTCCCACTACTTTCAGTTTGGTCCTGAGGTCAGATGCCAAAATGAAGCCTTTCTTCTGCTCGTCCATTAAGCGCAAGGCCTTTATAATCTCAACCTCGGGGTTCTCTTGCTGAAGCTGTTCATGCATCAAGGTCAGGAAGGTGGAGAAGTCCAGATTCCCGTGCTTATCTGAAGGGAATTATTTTATCACAGTAAAAAATGAGGACACAATGCAATGAAATCATGTATCATTTCACACCAATTATAGATATTATGATTAGTCAGGAATCAAATAAAAATATTCCTGTTCTAAAGACTGGTTAAGGCTGGAACAGAAATCAGACTAGAACAGCTAACCGATATTATGCTTCTTCAGGTGCGTGTCCACCTCAGTCAGGGTGGGACTGCAGCCGAGGCATCTCATCACCGTGATCAGCTCTTGGGCTTTGATTTTACCTTTTTGTTTTTTGTCATATAGTGAAAAGCACTCTTTGAACACTGGATGAAGAAAAGAAAGTGAAAAGGTAAATGATAATAATAATAGCAATTCCACTACATCAATTACTGCTGCCACTACTATTACTACTACTACTAATAATAATAACAGCAATTCTACTACAACTACTAATAAAAAATATATCAATACCACGACTACTACTACTACTACTAATAATAATAATAACATCAATTCTACTACAAATACTACTAAAAAAATATATCAATACGACAACTACTACTACTACTATTACTACTACTACTACTATGACAGCTGCTGCAACTACTACTAACAATAAAAGCAATACTTTTACTCCTCCTACTACTGCTACTACTAATAACAGTAATAGGACTTTTACTCCTACTGCTAATATCACTACAACTACTACTGATACTAAGAATAACATTAACAGTACTACTAATAATCATAACAGCAACATTATTTCCACTTCTACTACTACCACTAATAATAACAATAACAATAATAATAATAATAATAATAGCAATACTACTACTACTACCAATAATCACAATAATAACAGATGTGAAAACCACTGCTACTACTTACTAATGCCACTAATAATAATAATAATAATAATAATAATAATAATAATAATAACTGATGAGAAAAGGTGTCCCTTTAGTTCATTTTTGCTCTCTGTGGTGTTCAGCAGTTCTCCCTGTATTACATGGTAATTACTGTAATGAGCTGGAAGTGTGGAGGTGTAATGGTTATGTTGGCATGCTTCCGTGGAGAGCTGGAGAAAGTAAACTCTCCTTCCTCTCCAGTGAAGGGTTTAGGAGAGCTGGCTGGCCCTCGCCCAGGTTACTTCATCCTCAGGGCAATTAAAGATAAGCTCCGAAGCGGCTCGGCCGGTAGGTGCTGTTCACTCTGATTTCCAGATTTTAAGCTTCTTATCATCGAAGACGTTGTTTTGGAACTTTATCCGAGTTTGTTTCCTGAGCAGTCCCCGTGTGTTCAACTCCTCCGTCCCGTCAAACTCTGTAGCTGGACCGAGTTCAAGAGAAGTCCTGAGAGTTTCTCCTAGTGTCAGTCTGACCTGAGTGAATCAGGGGCAGAACAAACTACAACTACAAACTACTTACACCGATACCGTCCACGATGGCAGACGTAAACACGACTTGGTATTAAAACTGTCATTATCAGCTACGACTAGCCCAATCTAGAGTAAGAGTCTGACTCTCTTACCCGTTATCTGGTCGTGGGAGAGAAACTCTGCCTGCAAAAACAAACGTGTGGAATCAGAGACAGAAGTGTAGCACGTTTTGCAGAAATACCATAAGACAGAGGTACAGGAGACACTTGCCATGTTAGCGTCCACTGCAGTGCACACACACACACACACACACACACACACACACACACACACACACACACACACACACACACACACACAC
>JBBJLR010000133.1:13041536-13046536 GCA_037577145.1 Brachypetersius gabonensis
CACACACACACACACACACACACACACACACACACACACACACACACACACACACACACACACACACACAGCCACGCCCCTTCTCTTCCGCCTGTCAGATTATCTCCTGTCTGTTTCACTGGGACTGAGAGCGACTTCCTAGTGCATTCTTTGCAAGAACGGCAAACGTTATGCAGCATGCATTCATCTGAATATTAAACTTTTGCAGCATGCATTCACCTCGAGATATCCAGCAGTTATAATTCTAACATCAAACATTTGCAGCTTTAATGCTAAGATTAAACATTCGCAGCATATATTAATCTCAAGATTTACATTTGCAGCATTTATGTAGTTAGTTTGCTGCATTAATTCTGATTTAACTTTTGCAGCATTTAATATTCTCAATAATAACGTTTGCAGCATGCATTAATCTCATGATAAAGCATTTTTTAAATTCATTCTAAGATACAACTTTTGCAGCATGTAATAATTTCAAGATGAAACATTTACTGCATTTATTCGTAGATTAAGCTTTTACAGCATGCATTAATCTCAAGATTTGCAGCTTTAATTCCAAGATTAAATATTTGCAGCAGGCATATAACCTCAAGATTAAACATTTGCAGCTTTTATTTTAAGATATAACATTTGCTGCATTCATTCTAAGATTAACCATTGGAATGAATTCATCTCAGGTTAAATAGAAGCTGCAAATGTTTCATAAATTAAGTAAATACTTGATCTTGTAATTAATGCACAGTGCAGATATTTAATCTTGAAATTACGCATGCTGTAAATGTTTAATGTTGAGATGAATACTTGCTGCAAAATCTTAATTCCAATGACATTTTAAGATTCAACTTTAAGATTTAATTTTAGATCTAAGATTAAACATTTGCAGCATGCATTCATCTCAAAATTAAACTTTTGCAGCATTTCATGTTAAAAATGAATTTATTCTGATATTTACAGTCTTCATTTCCAGGCAGCTCTGCTCAGGGTTTCATAGGGATACAACAGAAAGAAGCTACAATAGTCACAAGACCTTCATTTTTGTGCAACAGTGGTTATTAGTGGTAAAAAAACAGAACTTGAATTTGTTTGTTTACAATAAACAGGAAGAAAATAGTTCACCTTCTGACATTCTTCAGTTATTATGCTTTGCAGCATCTCACACAGTCATAAAAGTCAAGCGGCATCACAGTCTCAGTTTATCTCTTATATGCAGAGTATAGAAGGCCCAGGGCTCTGGTATGTAAATGACTCCTGGATATTTCTTACGGAGGATCTTGTCATTCCACAGACAGGCAACCCAGACTGTGAGTAAGAGCAAAGCTATGGAGAAGCTATACAGTAGAAACAGTCCATTACTGTCAGGGACCAAGCCTTTACGTTTCTGGTGCATCACTGTAGCCGTCATGGCAAAAAAAGTGAAGACGAAGAGGATGAAGATCTGTCCTTCTGTTACCAGGTACCTATAAGCAAACAAAAATCAAAAAGTCAATGTGACTTGCAAATACATCATTTTAAAATACACCCTTTAAAGAATTAATTTTGTTTCGATATTATGTACGTTTACGCCATTTAGCAGACGCTCTTATCCAGAGCTAATCGTTATTTAATCCTTACAGTTTTACAGTCTGACCTTGAGTACCATGCTGTGACTTTTACATTGTTTGTACCTTAGGGGACTAAAATTGATGTTACACGCAAAAACAGTATTCTAGTAATGTTCTAAACGTTTATACTTTACTTTGGAGGGATTGCAAGTATTGCATCACAAAAAAATACTATTGTAAGATGGCAAAACAGGTTGTAATGGTAAGATAAAATTATTTCAAGAAAATAAAAATGGGGAGCCTTCCCTCTGGGTCATATTTAATATCAGCTGTCAGTTGTTGGGTCCATTATACAGGATAATACTTCAACGGACCAAAGTCCTGGTTTGGCTCAGTGACGTTAGTGTGAGCACACCCTGGAAACAGTGTTTAACAGTGACACCAGAGCTTGTTGATGTCCCAGCGCTTTATCTTCTGTCAGATGAGACGCTGCTTAGACCGCCCTCAAGTCACGGGTGTACTGATACGGCCAAACTCTCCCCAATAAGAGCAAAGTCTATAAATAATTCTGTCCTGACAGCACTGGGTTGGAGGCTTGAACCTTACCGTAGTAAATAATGAAAAGGTAATGACTGCGATTAGTACAGATGTATCTACATTGATTAACAGCTTTAGTACAATGGCAGGAGGTCAGCTAGACTTGAACCACTCATCCTGCTTAAATGCTGTATTACCGATCTAAGTCTGACATTTCTCTTGATTAGCACTGGGAGAATGAGAGCTAAACTTGTGTCAAACGTCCATATTATTGTGTTTAAGAGGACTGAATACTGACCAGTAGTACAGGGAACTAGGAGCCAGAAGCAGCCAGGCTGACACAGGCATTCTCTTCTCCTCTTTGAGGATGGTGAAACAGCCGGAGAAGTAAAGGAAGAGGATGAGGAAGAAAGGAATGTACCTATTGAACAAAGAGTTTGCACAAATGTACAGTATTAGGGATTAGGCCAAATACCCTAACTTTAAGTATTTCAAAATAAGCAACCAAATACAAAAGCTACATTTTTCAAAAGAAAGGATTGTATTCTCACTTTCAAAAAATACTAAGAATACATTATACATTCCAAAACTTTGGAACATTTCTAATGGTAAAACCTAACAGGAACTGTTATTAATCGTAGCAGTTTTTGCAAAAAACTGATGGATCTGTGGTGTATTATTAATGTTGCCAAACTCAAGGGCAAAAGTGGGTGGAATAGTCTGGACTCCTACTAAAGCACAAGTAACAGTAGATCCAGCCTCTATTAGTGTAGGAACTAATGTTTTTTTTTCTCTTTTTGAGATCCTCTAAATAAAAGACAAAAGCTACAAAGTGTGAGATGTGAGCAACACTGACACCGGCGAGCTGCTGATCCAGCAGAACACACAGTAACTACATATTAATGACTGAAATAGATCTGAGGAAGACGTACCTAACCAGTATCCTGTACAGCGGGTATTCTCATTTGAAAAACTCCAGCAAAACTGAGTGACTATAAGTACTTTCTGCCCACCTCTGCCCAAGGGCAGGCAGTACTTAAAGTGAAATAATTGTAAGTTAGCACCAGTAAGTACCACTAGCCATCAAGTACCACATGCTGGTTATTCAATACTTACCACATAAACCGTCCAAACTTTTCATCATAGTAATAAAGTAGCTCAAATGTGTCAACCTGTCAAAGCAAATGGGAACTTTATACTTTCCACTTTCACTGATTTTATAACAAGCTATTTTCAAAAACCCTGAATTCTATATAAATCAGTAAGAAGTCAAGTTTTATATAAATGCAGCACTTTAAAAAATGGTAAAAAAAAAAAAAAAAAGTTTCTGTACCAAAGAAGGTGGATATAAGTTCTTCATAATGGGGTTCTCTCTCACAGACAGGTGCAGCTGATAGCCACTGAGTAGAAGTCGATGATTCATGGAGTCTCCCACCAGGTTAATGCTGGCCCCCATTACAAAGGTAATGATGCAGAGGTAAACAGCAGATACAGGTAGAGTCTTTGGACTGCGGTCTATCAGCTACAACAGAAAGGAGAGAAAGTATTTATAGAGGAATCAAATATTACAGCAACATTTACATGCAGACACTGATAAGAATATCATTGGAATTAGTTGTGCTAATAGTTACATCAAATCTAACGAATCAAATACACCAACATGAAGTAACATGTTTAGTCATGCAGAATGTGTCCACATTTAATTCAAGTGAACTGAATATCTTATTTCAGCACACACATAATATCCAAACTAGAAATGTCAAATGTGACAATTCAGGTGCATTTAAAGCTCCTTACTTCTGACTTGAAAACAGGTATTATTTTCATGTAGTGGTTAAAGGTGCATCGAGTCTCATATCAGTGTAGAACTGTCCACAGAGTGTGATCCATTCAAATAATTTCAAATATTAAGCAAAGTGCAATAGGCTAAAAAGCACAGCAACTCCAGATCTAGAGGTTTAGTACTATCTGGAGCCCAAGTTCAGCTGAAAGGTCTGTTAGATATTACAAGAGAAGAAGTTGGGTTCATTTCAGCCGTCTGGGTCATACATCTTCAGTCCAAAACTGCTGACCTCATCTCAGAACCACCCCTTTCATACACATGCCTGATTTTCTCAGTGCCCTCTGAGAGCTGATAAAAAGTCTCAGAAGGCTTCATTTTATCACTCACTGGAGCTGTAAAGATGACACTGACAAAAAGCTTAACCCCCCCTTAAATGACCAACGCCAACAAAAGACCCAGCTGCTCTGCGCGTCACAGAAAGAGGTAGTTTGTGGTGCTTTAGGGGTCTTAAAAAAGTTCTAATTTGAAAGGCTATACCTAGCCAATGCATATATTCTCAAGTTTGGTTCTGTGTTTAAAAAAGCCCTCAAAACTCTTGGGTCCACTTCTCTGTCTTGCTCACCCTGAGTGAGTGAATTGCCATGTATTTTTCTAATACAAGGGTAATGTTTTATTGAGGCCAATGCCATACATTTTGATAACTGTTACTTCAGCAAATAGGTCACCCTTTAAAAAAGTTGTTGTCCGAACATCACAGACTAACAGATCTGAATGTGAACATTTGAAGTAATGAACAACAGTCTCATCCACATTCCATATTCCGCTTCAGTCTGTGTGTCTTCGGAGAGATCTCTTTTTTTATTCATTTTGACCTTGTCTCTACCACATCTGTTCACCATGAACAGAAATGTACCTTCAGCAGAATGAAAGGTGTGATGATATTGTATGCCATGTGGAAATAGTCTCCAACAATGGGCTTATTGATGGGGAACAACTCCAGAGGGCACAGGACCTGAGAAAAAAACACACAAAGAAATAAAACATGATTATCTGTTTAAGTCTGACCCTAAGTCAAAACTCAAAAGGGACACTAACTCATTTTCTGTTAAGTGTGTGATAAATCTTTTTTTTTTTCAAAA
>JBBJLR010000133.1:13051536-13053822 GCA_037577145.1 Brachypetersius gabonensis
CTTCTGGACCACTACAGAGTGGACACTGAACAGACTGGTACAGTTAGATTTGATGGGTAAGTCAGTAATCCATTAATTACTATTTAGTCAGTATTTTTGTTTCATGAGTGTATGTACTTAGGCCCCTGTTCTGTTTCTAATCAATAATGTTCCTACCTGTCTCTTATGCTCCCCACCCGCTCACAGGTATGTCATCGATGGAGCTACTGCTCTTTGGTGTGCGGCAGGTGCCGGGCACTTTGAGGTGGTGCGGCTCCTTGTGTGTCACAATGCCAATGTGAACCACACCACCCTCACCAACTCCACTCCTCTCCGAGCGGCTTGCTTCGATGGCCGACTGGACATTGTGCGCTATCTGGTGGAGCATAATGCTGACATCAGCATTGCCAACAAGTATGACAACACCTGTTTAATGATTGCTGCTTACAAGGGCCATACAGACGTGGTTCGCTTTTTACTCGAACAGGCGGCTGACCCTAACGCAAAGGCTCACTGTGGTGCCACTGCGCTGCATTTTGCTGCCGAGGCTGGTCATCTGGACATCGTGAAGGAACTGGTGAAGTGCCATGCAGCCATGATGGTGAACGGCCATGGCATGACCCCTCTGAAAGTGGCAGCGGAGAGCTGTAAGGCAGATGTAGTGGAGCTGCTTCTCACTCACGCTGACTGTGATCCTCACAGCCGCATTGAGGCTTTAGAACTGCTGGGGGCTTCCTTTGCTAATGACCGGGAAAATTATGACATTCTCAAAACTTACCATTATCTATATCTAGCCATGTTGGAGCGCTACCGTGACCCTGAAAGGATTATTACCAAAGAGCTCCCGTCACCTGTGGAGGCATATGGGGGCCGTGAGGAATGTAGATCCCCTCAGGAGCTGGAGGCCATCAGGCAGGACCGAGACGCATTACATATGGAAGGACTGATGGTTCGTGAGAGAATTTTGGGTGCGGACAACATAGATGTTTCGCATCCCATAATATACCGTGGTGCTGTCTATGCTGACAACATGGAGTTTGAGCAGTGCATTAGGTTATGGCTGCATGCCTTGCGGCTACGTCAGCGAAGCAACCGCAACACACACAAGGACCTCTTGCGTTTTGCCCAGGTGTTCTCACAGATGGTTCACCTGAAGGAACCAGTTCGGGCCTCAGACGTGGAACAGGTACTGCGCTGTAGTGTTTTTGAGATCAGACGCAGCATGGCACGTGTGGAGGTGGCTTCTGAGGCTGAGCTTTCTGCCTGTACCGACAACTATGAATCCAACATCTTCACATTTCTCTACCTGGTGTGCATCTCCACCAAGACTCAGTGCAGTGAGGAGGACCGAGCGCGGCTCAACAAGCAGATCTATGACCTGATTAGGCTTGATCCACGTACTAGAGAGGGTTCTTCGCTGCTACACCTGGCTGCCAGCTCGAGCACACCTGTGGATGACTTTCATACCAATGACGTGTGTAGTTTCCCCAATGCGCAGGTGACAAAACTCCTGTTAGACTGCGGAGCTCTGGTGAACTGCGTAGACAGTGAAGGTAACAGCCCTCTACACCTCATAGTGCAGTACAACCGACCCATCAGTGACTTCCTAACCCTTCATGCCATCATAATCAGCCTGGTGGAAGCCGGCGCTCACACAGACATGACAAATAAACAGAAAAAGACTCCACTGGAGAAGAGCACGACAGGTGTGTCTGAGATCCTTCTGAAGACACAAATGAAAATGAGTTTGAAGTGCCTGGCTGCTCGTGCTGTCCGGCAGCATCACATCTCTTACAGAGACCAGATCCCTAAAAGCTTAGAGGAGTTTGTTGAGTTTCACTGATCGGTTTTTTGGTTTTTCCTTTACAATGATTAATTTTTTTTAACCAATCCTACGGTGCTGGGAATTCTTAATCAGAAATATTTTTTGATAATTTCTTGAAAAATGTTCCTTTGTTGAAAGTGCTGGTCATAAGGACTTGATTTTACGCCCCAGCATCTCATCTACTGGTTTATTCAGACTGATATGAAGTGTCTGTCATGTACTGCTGCCTATGAGTTTAATAAAAATTGGATGCTACCAGTACATCCTGCTTCAGGCCAAGTTGTGAACTGGCAATTCAGTCTAAATGTTCCCAACTCTTCATATTGAAAAGTCTGCACCTAAAAATGTTTTTGTATAGGCTGGCAGTGGTTGACGTGCTGTTCTTACAAAAGATTGGATATTTTTTGTAACATGCTTTAAAATCATGCACTCATGCATTTGGGGGGGGGGGGGGGGGGGGGCATTTCTAAGAAACCCACCAA
>JBBJLR010000133.1:13064885-13097087 GCA_037577145.1 Brachypetersius gabonensis
CCGATCTATATACACAATAATCTCTCTTTTGATATGTCATTTCAATATTTTAAAACCCTAGAAACTTTTTGCAGTGGTCTCGTGTGTGTGTGTGTGTGTGTGTGTGTGTGTGTGTGTGTGTGTGTGTGTGTGTGTATGCTTACGGTCAGTAGTGTGTGAAGGTTTAACCACCCTGTCACGGTCACACTGATGTCCTGTTGGGGCAGCAGATTGAGGCTGCATTGGGTTGACAAAGCCTGCCCGGTGGAAGAATTCTGTTGAACACAACAAACAGGATTCAGAATTTGACTTAAAATACTTAAAGATTCAGGATATACATCAAGTACAGTTGTTAATAGCCTACTGTAATTTAACTGTTACAGCATCATATATTTTTTACACTATACTAATTTTTATTCCTACTAAAAACAAATAACTGAAACCAGAGTGCTGGAGCTCTTTGTAATCACTGGATTAAATAAAGCCATAAGAAAAGAAAGGTATTGACCAGCTGTGGGGTGAGAGTGAGGTCTTCAGTAGAGGGCAGACCTGCCACAGTGAAGCGTGGAGGGCTGCACTGGGAGCCAGCAGTCTGAAGAAAATAAACAGGACTGTAACTATGAAAACATTCACAGACCGGTACGCTCTAAATCATCACTGACAGAAAAGCACAGGCTGATTTACTTTTATGTCCCAATTTTAACAGACATGCTGCATTTTTAAAACCTCTACTGACAGAAAGACAACAAAAAGAGATCTTGACAATATTTAGAAAGACAACCATGGCAGTCTTGGTTTAGTGTAATGAAAATGGTGATGCACCATTAAAAACCATTTTAACAGTATTTCATTCTTTACCAAAGGTATCCAAAATCCACACAACACTGTAAATAATATAGCAATATAGAAATAATCAAGTACATATTTAATCAAGTATATAAGTAAACCAAATACAGTACATAGACAAAAGTATTGGGTCGCCTGACCATTACATCAACATTGACATTGCATTCAAATATAGAGACTTTAATATGGAGTCAGTCCCCATTTGCAGCCATAACAGCTTCCACTGTTCTTGAAAGGTTTTTCACAAGATTTTAGAGTTTCTATGGGAATTTGTGCCCATTCATTCTGTAAAGCATTTATAAGGTCAGGCACTGATGTTAGATGAGAAGCCCTGGCTCACAATCTCTGTTCCAGTTCATCCCAAAGGTGCACTGGGACACAGTCATGCTGGAATAGCAAAGGGCCTTCTCCAAACCCAGAAAAACAGGTTCCCCCAATACTTTTGTCCATTTAGAGCATGTTACAAAGAGTTCTATACGGGATCATTACCTGATCAACATTCATTTTTGAAATGTACAGAAGCTGATTGTTGTTTTTGGTCACAGCGAAAACCTCTAGAGTGAAGATCAGATGAGTGACAGGGAACAGACCAAGGTTCTGAAGCTGCAGTGTAACAAGTGAAAGCAGTCAAAGGACTAACAATGAGTAGTAACACACTGAAATGACCTGAATTCACTGAGGTCTTGATTAAATCTGGCCTGAGGCTGCATCACGCTCTGAATCAAGATGTCTACAGTTATGGAGGATATCTTCACAACGAGAGATTTCTACCTGATAAGACGAGTTAAAGGTTGGTCCAATAACCCCTAGATAACCCTGAGGAGGCTCGGATTTGATTTCAAAGCGAGGTGGATTAGAATCTCTGGAAGATGAGATAAGGCAGAATGAGATAGCAACACTATACAGCTTGGTATACAGTATGTTCTTTTATTAAAGGTCCCATGACATGAAAATCTCACTTTATGCGATTTTTTAACATTAATACGAGTTCCTCTATTCTGCCTATGGTCCCGCAGTGACCAGAAATGGCGATAGGTGTAAAGAGTGCTTTGATCATCCTGCTCTGCCACTGAGAGGAGGACAGCTCAGATGGCCCGATCTGAATTTGACAACCTCCCCTTTCTCATGCTTGGCCCACCCAGAGAATTTCGCCTCCCTCCCCTCAAAAATTAGCTCCACTGACTGTCAATGCTATGTGTAAGAGACCACTTTTGCCTGTAGAGACATCATGGCTTGCACACAACTGAAGCATGGCAGTTGCTCGGTGCTTAGATGTAAAACATACAGCTTAACGCTATATAGTTTTGTTGCTTTGCTGTATATCGTTACCTAGCTTTTTACCCTTAAATGTGGCTGTAACTAACTCTGCAGCTAACAGCCCAGTTAGCAGGCTACTGTCGCAAAAGTGAAGGCAGATAGTAACCGGTATGTGTGTGAGTGGTGTGTGAATACACACATTAACTCGAGTGTTGTGCTTCTTTGTTATTCGGACAGCCGTGCTGCTGTCAGTGTTATGGCGTGTGCAATATCTGCCTTTCCCCTCATTGAAATGACTATGAGCGAGCGCCTCTGCAAACCAGGGTGATCAGATGAGATTGGGTAAAATTTAAGGAGTCTTACAGCAACGGGGCTATAGGCACTGATCTCAACTGCTTGGCTATCAAGGAAATGTCCCGAATCTCACTACAGACAAATACAACTGTCTTTTACCAGCTATGTGACCGCAGTAGCCATTGCAATGCGCTGTAAACATTAGCGCATGGTACCATGTAGGCAAGCTGGCCCCTCCTCCTTGTTCCGCCTCTCTCTCCCTCGCCCCGCCTCTCTCCCTCTCATTATCATTTAAGACTACAGACATTCTGCACCAAGGCTGAATTTCGGAAAGAGACTTCAGATACAGTATTAGGGGACCACTAATGATATAAAAACATAAAATATCAGCATGTCATGGGGCCTTTAATAAAATATGTATATTTTAATTGTCTTATTTCTCATCATAAATAATTTAATGGTGCAACTAACTTCATTGTTTAAAATCACATCTGTTATATTAGCTCACTACCTTGTGAAGAGGAGATCAGCCTCATGCCTCAGAGGGTGATATATGTTATTGATGTTATCTTCTGGATTCAAATCTTCACCGTCACTAAAAAAAGAAATGCATTTTATTGAGATCATATATAGTGGAGATATAATTATAAACAGCTATAAAACACAAAATACAGTAATCCCTTTCGCAGGGGTTACATTCCAAGAGCACCCACATAGTGAAAACCGCATTGTTGTGTTTTGGTTAAAAAAAAAAAAAAAAAGCATAATATGCTCCCAGAACACTTTAATGTCACATTAAACTCAGTTTAACACAATACCCTTAATTTTTTTTTTAAAGGTTTAATTAAACCCGTATTCGAATTTAAATTCCCCACTGAGATATGCAGCTCAGAAGGTTGCGGGACCAAAGTTTACACCCGGATCGCATTTAAAGACTGACGCGCGTCTGAATGCACTATGGCTCATGGTTTTCAGAGAATAAAACCGGATCTCCTCGGGCTAAAAATACAAACGAGGGCTTGTTGGAAAAGTCTTCTGGAGTTTGAGATATGCAACTCGGAAGGTCGTGGGACAAAAGTATTGGGACAACGCGGTGAGGCGAACGGATCCCCTTGTGTGAAAACATCCAGAAAAAATATATTTATTGCCACGAAAAAGCAAAAAAATCCTGAGAATTTTTGCAGTTGTTGTGAAGATTTCAGCGTATTGTGGAGAATCCGTGACTCCTGATCCGCTTAAAACTGGGGAATTACTGTATATATTTTTGCATATTTAGTGTTGGATAGCTACTATATATAGCTATTGAACACAAATTTCTTACCTGGAGACATTCAGCAAAACTTGGATATGCTCCAGAAAGACTGACCTGCTAAACTCAAACTCCAATCGGAGGCTCACCTAAGACATTAAAGCAACAATAGAAGATAATTTGTTGGCATGGATGCACAGTGAATCTGATATGTGAACAGCACCATTTAGACAGATCTGAATTTTTTATGTTTAATTCAGCAAGTGATATAAACACCAAGTGTACCAGTTCTGTTATCCCCCAACAAATCAAACAGCTCAGGTTAAGTTGTGTATGGTTTTTTTTTTTCTTTTTTGCAGTTATGGGCATGTGTTTGAGTATGGACATGGACATGCATTCTCACCTGAGTGTGTGACCTCAAAAACGGAGCACTGACATTGCAGATCCTTTGTAGAGTCAGTCTGTCTGCTGCCTGACACTCAACTGCCATGTCTGAAGGAGTCTGGAACACATGAGACACTTCAGTGATATTTTTCACTTGGCCCTTTGAAGTCCTACTGAAACAACACAGAGGTTAATTTTGTTACATGGCTGGACTGGATCCTACATAGATCATGCACAACATTAAAACCACCTAGCATTAGATGGTTTTAATGTGCGCTGTGGTATCTGATAACCCAGGCATTAGCCTTAGATCCTCCATGGATTGGACTAGTCTGTTCATCACACCCCACAGATGCTCTATTGGACTGAGATCTGTGGAATCCGGAGGACAAATCAACCTTGAACTCTTTACTATGTTCCTCACCATATTCATGAAGGATTTTTGCAGTGTGCTGATGAAAGAGTCTCATTAGGCAATTAGGAAATCATGTTGACTTGATCTGAAGCAATGTTTTGGTAGGTGTTATGAGGCGTAGTAACATCCACATGATGCCACGACTCAAGGTTTCCCAGCAGGAGGTGGGGTTTGGATTGGGGGACGCGTGTTGTGTGCACTACACGTCTCGGCTGTTTTCTGGGGGGTGTTTGGGTGCTCTCTCATGTTCCCTCATACAAATCACTGGATGGGTAAGTGGGGTTAATAAGTGTGTGTGTGTGGGGGGGGGGGATATTTTTACATGTGCGGGGGAACACACACACCCTGCTTTAATGGTTCTGGCGCCCATGGACAGGGGTTACCATGGGCACTATGGCTGGTCTGTGGCTATGCAACCCCAATACACAACAAGCTGTAACTTAACTTATAGTTTAATAATAAATAATAGTTTTCAGACCTGTCATTTTGGAATTGCTCTGAAGCAAGGCTCCGTGGACAGGCAGGACCCATATTTTTAAACATCATTATTTTTCTTTTTAAGGTTCTCCTTTCCTAAGTGGTGGTACTTAGAGATCCAGTATGAAGTGACTCAAAGACTGAAAACTGGTGTGCATTTGCTGTACCACATAGGCCAATTCTTGCATGCGTCAATCCCTGGTTATAATGCTGTGTATACACACAAACTACAGTCTTAGTTATCCAGAGAAAATGAAAGTTTATAAGCAAAATATTGAATTTGTGTTTTTCATGTTCATGATGTTAAACTAATTTACATAGTGCCGGCCAGTTCTCCCATGAAGGATTTTTGAGGTCTTTTCTTTTGTGTCTTGTGTGTTTGTATGTTTCCTCTGAGGCACACCTTCACCATCAGGCTGGAGAACTGCAGGTTCGCTGAGTGAGAGAATGAGAGCTGTGTGTTGTAAGCATTCTCTCCTCTGTTCTCCAGTTGAACCTCCACCAGTACTCGTCTTCTGCTGGCCTCCACCACACGCTCCCCATTAACCTCTGCCCCCTGCTGGACACACAAAGGCCATGTAGTACGCTCTCGCCACCCACAGAACTGCCTGGAGCCAAATATAGAAATACAAACAAGGCGACACAAAAGTCAGGACACAAATCACAATTCACTTCCTTGGCTTTTTTTGAGAGAACACAGAAGTGTTGCACCAATTTAGGTTGAGTGTGTTTACTGTATGAGTGGGATTCCAGGAGAACACACCTACGGTTCAGCAGGTCAGTATTACTCTGTAGTACCAAGTTAGGCACACATCTATCATCTTCATCACATCCATTCCAGAAGGGCAGCTGATGGAAAATATAAGTGGAAAATGAAATGGGAAAGAAAGAGTGATTGTGAAAGATACAGGAAAAGTCATTAACTTTGTGTTTCAGCAGTGACAAAAGTTTGTGTGGGTAATTAATCCGTGGGTAAGGATGCAGTCACCTCTGAACGCACTGAAGTAGGCCAGCCATCGTCCAGCACAGGGCCACTGTCTGGGTCCTGCAGCCCTGCCTCCACACTGAAGACGACTGGTCGAGTGTAGTCTGCAGTTTCCTAGAGAAGGAGCAGACACACATTGACATATCGATGATATTGTTAGAAAACCTTGTAGTGCTTCTTCCCCAATTTTTTATTTGTTACTAATAGGTAGTGTGAACTAATAGAAATATGAAAAAGTACAACCTTAAAGCATTGTTTTTTATATTAACAGATATTAATAGTTCTGAACACAAGCTTTTCTTATGATGGTGATGACACACATTTTCAGGCCAACGTGCTATTATTTATTCATGAATTTATTTATAGACATTTTTCCCTGTGTACGGCATCTAATAAAACTATATGTATCTGCTCCAAGGCATAATAAAACTGAATGGAGATGCATGTGCCAGGGTGAGATAGTCTTAACATCTCAGACTCACATGCACATGGAAGTGGACGTGCTCACAATGTTGTCTTTCTGGAAGCAGAGAGATTTCTAAAGAAGGCTGGGCCTCGGGAGCATCCAGTAATGCTCTGGGGCTGTAGCGCTTCTCATCAAAACCCCAGCTAAGTCTAAGATCTGTATTGAGAGGGAGAGATACATAGAAAAATATACTTGCGCTGTATAACCCACCACACACAAACAACGTAGGATGTTTTTCATATCCTATGAACAATGAGAGACTAGAAAGCAGTTCTTTTTCTCAATCATGGACCCAAATCTGTTATTAGCATGGACAAAGTTCACTTTTACTGTTATAGCAAGTGTGTGCTGTGGCCAGGTTGCTAAGACACTGTGCTCTAATAAACTGAACAGATATGATCGTCTGACATTCTTTGACTCAGTTCTCAAAGACAGAGGAAGGGATTTGATAAATACTTTTTCCACAAATCCATTATGAGAAAATGTCAGCCAAGTGTTAACAGTGCTAAGGCAAAGCGAAGAAAGTGATAGAAGGAGAGAAAGACAGACAGAGAGATAACGAGAGACTAAGTCTAGCTGATAAGATCCAGATGAGGTGTGAGAGGGAGGGTTAGAGCCTGACACAGTTTTACAGTGGTTTCCATGGCTGTGTTTTCTGTGTCAAGTGTTCCCCCTCTGGCCTGTGGCTATTAGGAAAAAGCGTTCCATTATAAAGAACTGACCGTTCAGACATCTGATGGAGATTAAACACACGTTCGTTACAGTGGGTAACACAGAACATACTCTCAAACTCTGTCTACACAGAAACACATGTTTACACATGCAAACAAGCAACCATTTCTGTTTTATGGCTTCATCTCTATACCATCAAAGAATACACTAACATCCTGACCTTCATTACCTGACCCAGATGCTTCTTTAAAGCTAAGTAATGGTGGTTACTTACCCACTTCTTGTGTATCCATCACTGGTGTTTGAGCTGATACAGTGACACAGACTATGGCGGCCATACAAGTCACCTCTTTGCCCCCTCGCACACAGTCTTTGTTAAACACGTTTATCTTTGACGGCTGAAAGTTAATGTTCATGTGCACACGGACCACGCTGCGTGACCTGTCCGTTTGAAAACAAAGAAAAGAGTGAAGAAATGTACTCATTTTCATTAATCCTAATAATAGGCCCAGTATTCTTATGAATGCTGGGGACTCACCAGAGCAACACAGCGGCACCCAGTGCTCCTACAGACAAGTCTATGAGAGCGTCTCCGTTTAAGTCCATCACACCATGGACACTACGGCCAAAATACTGCAAGCCCGGTGAGATGTCAACAGCTGATATTCTCTGAGAAAGAGGGAGACCGAGTACGATTTATCCATAATTTATTTATGTGCATTTTGTGGCACTGTGCATAATTTCACAGCCAACTCATCACGGCTTTAAGTTCTACCTGTTTATACTTCGTCTGAAGAGCACTGTCCTGGCTGTAAAAGAGGTAGATTGCCCCCCTGTGGTCATCTTCCAGAGGTGCACCCACCAACAGCTCTCTGTAACCATCACCGTTTAAGTCCGGCAGGGAGGACATGGCAGATCCGAAACGTGAGTTCTGTGCCTCATCTGAAGACTCCAGAAACCCCTCCAAGACAAACTTTCCCTTTAGAGAGCGAAAAAAGAGAGGACAAGTTAATGGCAATCGGAGGGAGTAATATGCAAGGAGTTCTCTGCAGGATTTAGGAGCAGCATTTGAAGCACAATGCTAGCGTTAGAACAGTAATAATAAACTGTTTGTAACTGTGCAATACAAGAGGGTAATTTTGTAGACTCGGTCAGGAACATTGTGTTTAGTCAGGAAATAATTTAATTCAGTTGTGCACAGGAGGTAAGAGGCTAATCTATATGAATAATGCTCAAGGCGCCTCTAAGTCTATGTCTCTAGTGAAACAGAGAATCCGTCTAACTTTAAATATTCTACCAGTTGACAGGAGAGTGGGGTTTTTTTCCCATCACAGAGCCCTGTTTATTTGGCCCAGCTTAAGTCAGAAGACACACAGTTCAAGAAACATTTCATTCTTCTTGAGTAAGCAGAAGACAACAATGATCTGCCAGTTCAGCTTTATGCTATAAAACATTACGGGGTCATTACCCCCACTTTGAAATCACTTCCCCCTTCTCATGCGTCATCCACTTTAGGCCTTCAGTTTTCAGCCGCTGTTGCTTATTTTTAACTATCTGCAAGGGAGTAATATTAGTATGGCATCATCTATATTACTCACCTTGTCTGTGCTTTCAGGTGGGTGGAGCAGCAAAAACAATGAATGTTTCATGAATAATTGCTTGTGGAGAAAAAGTTTTGGAAATATCTGTGTATGATTAAGATTATTTTTTTCAAACTGGGAAAATCAAAGCAAGCATTTGCAAAGTCTAAGCAAACCTAACCAGAATGATGGAAAATGTATAACTGGGCATCTCTGGTCACCACAGTAACGGTAATACTGTGGGGAGGCCTACCTGCTGGCTCAGTCTGTAGAAGTAAACCTTGCCTCTCTCCCAGCCTTTGTCAAAGTACATGGGAGCTGCCACCAGCAACAGGTCAGTCAGTCCATCATCATTCTGGTCGAGTGGGGCTAACTCACTTCCATAATAGGAGCCAATCTACAACAGAACACAAAGAAACTGGCAGTTTTAAAAGGCCAAACTCACAGCATTAGAAAACACAATTACTAAACATAGCAAAGGATGGTATTTCTCTTTCTACAGTCCTGACTGCAACATGTTTTGAAGAAATGATGATGTGACAGACGATACTGTCTTTGTTTCATTGTATTTCAGGGAGAGTACTAATAGTATGAACAGTCCTAAGTCTAGAGCTTTTGGCTTGTATATTAACCGTTTACTGCATGTCCACACTTCTGGCCTGAACACACAAACTCTCTCACACACACACACACACACAGATTGAATGCACATGGGTTATGGAGACAACTGCCATCTGGACCGGGGGGCATGAGTCTAGACTGTCACACAGTGTCTCCCCTACTGCACATGTTCTCTGTTAATAACCTGAGTGCCCCCTCCAATCAACAGCCCTATGTTTAACCTGTTAATGCTACAGTGCCCTGCTGGCTAAGTATAATGTTTCCTGCAGCGGAGACAGAGATGAACATCTGTGTTAATGAAGAATAAAGAGATCAGCTTCAACATTTCCAAGCTGTACACGATTTAATTAGTGAAACAGACCTGATTTGGCAACTCAAATACTGCATTTCCAGTACCTCAAATCCCTAATGAAAGAAAAAGATGGCCATTAGATAACTAAATGGTGAGCCGGGCCTAAGACGACCATCAACTGGCAGAAGATGTTGTTTTTCTTCCTCGGGTTTATGCTCCAAAATGGCATTAGAGACTTCAGGCCATAATTATTGTTTGTTGAATTCATTCTTCTTAAAGGACTAAACATTTACCCAGTGAAGATGAGCAATTATTGTATAATGCATCTAAATATTTTAATATATTTTGCACCAGATCTTCTGAAGTTGTCCCGTGGAATCTGGCAACAAAATGTAAGGAGTGGATATTTTATTCCTGTAAGTTTGAGGCGAAGACCTTCATGGATTTGTCTGGTTTGTCCAGCACATCTCACAGATGCTTGACTGGATTGTGATGTTGAGACCAAGTCAAATCCTTGAACTCTTTATCATGATACTTAAACTATTACTGCAGTGTGAGAGGGCACGTTCTCCTGCTGAGAGAGGCCACTCTCATTAGGGGGTGCTGTTAAGACGAAGGCCTGTACCTGCAGAAATGTTTAGGTAGATGGTACGTGTCAAAATAACGTCCACATCTATGCCAACATCACCACAAGCCTGATTCTTACAAGCCCTGTGTGGTTGCTCTCAGCATTGGGCAGGGGTCAGCATGAGCCCTCTGACAGGTCTGCAGCCACGCACTCAAGCTGCAATGCACTTGATGAGATGTTTTTCACTTCACCTGTCAGCAATTTTTATGTTGTAGATGATCTGTGCAGTACAAATATATGAAAGTCTATGTAAGAGAAAGGTCCAGAGAGGTGCTTGTTACTGAAAAGGCAGAGTAAAGAGTGAGAAAGGAGCACAGAAAAACACTGCAAATATTTTATTACCTGTTGCCCTGATAGGGAGTGCAGTATGGTCAGGTTGCCCGAGTTGGTAAGGGTGAAGATGATGACTTTCCCTGTGTGGTTAAAGCGAGGAGCTCCAGCCACGTACAACTGGCCATAATACGCTGACACTACTGACGATACAATATAACCTAGAGCAGCACAAACACACACACCACTCATAAAAGTGCTCAATCATGTCGACTCCCTAAAGTTCATTCTGTGATGGCAGAAATATATTTTTATGGTTTTCTTACTTCATGCTTTGGTAAACTTAAAATAAATAGAGAGGCAGCTGAGAACAGATTTATAGTGGCTTGTTTAAGTGCGCCCATGGTCTTGCCTGTGGCTTTGCCCATGGTGTGTTAACAGCACAGAACATCAAGGCACGTCAAAAAACACACATAGCCGGGTCAGGGCAGACCACATTCCTGGGGTTAGTCGATGGCACCATGCCAATATTCCAGACACGCTTCCTCTCACTGTGGTCTGTTACTGTTACTACTGTTGAAAAAAGCCTCTGAAGTTGTACCTCTAATTAAAAAAAAATGTATATTGTTGGTACAAAAATATTGTTTTTGTACCAAAAGTAACCATATATTATTTTTTATGTGACCATATTCCAACATATTCAACTTGGGTGTAAAACAGCACATTTTTGTTCAATAATATGTTTATCTTTATACTGGGATTGGACTAAACTTATCACTGAAATAGGAAGGGACTAAACTGCTTCAGGCTGAGTGAATAGTCAGATAAATGTGTGCATGGTTGTTACATCACAACCATGATGAATTCAAAATGTGTTGTTAATGCAGCTCAGTTTGCATATTTGTATTGGAAAGTGGTTTATATGTTTTAAAACACTGAATATGTCCATATATTTAGGGAAAAAAAACATTATTTCCCATGAAAGTGTGGTTTAAAAGTACAAACTCAGCTGTCTCTATCGGTTTGTACAGAAATTTGGCTTCAGCGTCTCACCGAGGTACGCTCCGTGGTTCTTCAGCTCCTCAGGAAACTCTTCCAGGTATGAGGACTTTGGAGGGATCACTTTGCCGTTCTGTGTCTCTTTGAGGACGGCGCCGTTCCAGTCGTAGGCTCCCACAGCACCAATCAAAACACCATCCTACAGACAGACAGCCCACAAGTTATTGTACAGATTTATTAGTTAACTCAGTGGTTCCCAACCTGGGTTCCGGGAGAGATCACAGGGGGTGCGCACAATTTTGTCACCAAAAATTATTTTTGTAGACATTAAATTCATATAATCCCAATGTCTGAAAACAATAAAAGCATGTGTGTATGTGTATAAGAGTATAAGAACAAAAACCTACAACCGCTGTTTATTTTTTTGCTAATAAAAATTGTCATTCTTATTGTAGATAGGAGCTGGAGTTGGGGGGCCTGGCTTGTCTTGGACACAGGCAGGGGGGCTTCAAGGAAAAAAAGATTAGGAACCACTGATTTAACTGATTGCTGAAATGATTTCAAAGACAAGCCATTAAGACATATTTGCTAATCTGTGTATAAATACTTGTGGAGCAATATGCATTGATGTTTTTATTGTTGTTCTTTCTTCAGTATGGGGTATGTGGCATGCTGTAAACCACTGCAGTGAGATTTTAAGCTAGAATAATAATAATAGAGTTGTGGTTGTAGTTCGCACTGTTCTAGTTAAAACACTACAAAATACTTCTTGGAAAGAAAGTCTTGGTAATAAGAGCCAAAAATGTATCCGATGTATCACATTAGCATTTGGTTTTACTTCTGCACTAAAAATATATAGTATTGTGGTAAAAACGCCATACATATTCTGTCAAGAAGTGCGTGCATTAAGCTCGGAAACAATAATACTAAAAGACCAATGAGTCTTCCATTGTAACAGGCTTTGTACGGGCTGGTCTCTGTTACATAAGCTATTACTATCAACAGTAATGAAGGAAAACAAATACTCACAAAAACAGACATAGTTCAGAGATCCGTAATATGTCTGCACTTCTCTAATGACTTTCACAGTCACATACCCAAAGTATTGCTCAATCAAGACCGCTATCCAACAAATAGCAGCCACATTTACACATGGTACAAATGAAAAAAAAATGTACATGCATATCCCTCTCTCTCTCTCTCTCTCTCTCTCTCTCTCTCTCTCTCTCTCTCTCTCTCTCTCACACACACACACACACACACACACACGTGTTCTGTATCTGTATCCCACATAACTAAAACCTTTCAGGTTTTAGCTCATAAATCTGTAGAGGAGGCTAAAAGGGGCACCAGCAGGCCACGAGAAACGACCAAGTAGGGAATTCTCCCTCACATTACGTTATATAGGATGTTGACTGTTTTTCCAAATCCATCTCTCTTAACTTTGTGAATGAGTGTGTATTTGAGTCTAAAACAATTCACAACATTAGATTCAGTAGTTCAACACTTAACCCAAATCTAACTGTATTACAGAATGCTTTGCCATTCCTAGATCAAATCTACTGAGACTTGGAGGAGAGCAGTTCAGAGCATTCCGTAGGAGTAAGAAAATGGCTAAATTTCAGACTCAGGGAATAAAAAGCCTGTTGCACGGACATCAGGAGAGCCAGCGCTTACAGCCTCCGTTAAATAAAGACAGAAGTGCAACGGCTCCCAACTCTCACATCAGCCAACTATTCTCTCATACAGCGTCGACGTGGACAGTTTGACAGAGTGCCACAGCACATTTGCACAATAAACTCCCTCGATGAGATCCTTTTCAGTGATTCGGCTTGTTCTGCGTACCTTTAATAATTCCGTAATGATTCGTAGAAGCCCCATTATTTGTGTTTGGAGTACAAATTTATTTGAACTGTTAAAATGGGGTATTGTAACAGTACTCAATATATTGTTAGAAAAATAGATTCCAAGAACAATAAAAAATAATTTAGGAAAGGGTAGTAAATAGCTGCTTACCTCTGGGTACTGTTATCATGAACCAGAAATGAGAAAAAGTATGGCACAATGTCAAGATCTACCTAAATTCGACAAGACCCAGAATAACAGCAGAAAGTATGGTATCAACTCTCATTGTTCTAAATCTCATTCTCACAAAATGAGAAAGAACACAAGCCATATTGAATGGTGCATTTGTGTATATGTATTTGTGCAAAATAGGTCAAGCTGGCTTTAGGGTCAGTATTTACTTTATTTTGCAGAATACTTACAGGTGTAATCACAGAGGGTGCATGGTCTTCAGTTTTTAGTCATCATTACTCATTTATAATCAACTACTTGATCAAATCTCAGTGAATTGGTTTAGAAATAACTGCAGTTGGCACATTAATCATTGTGTTATAATATTTTAAGTCAGAGCATCTTCTACTAGACACAGCTATACAAATAGCATTTAAAGTAATGTGGCCCCTTATAGTCACATGCTAATCACACATTACAATTTGTAATCAAGATTACTTGATTAACAATAGAAATTCAAAGTGAATTCAAAGTGACAGCCTTTATTTTTAATATTGTCCTTTCATTAGCAGAGAGAGGCAGGTTCAAATTCTGCAGAGAAATCTACCCTGTGATTGACCCTGCTCTAGCATCTAAGCCCATCAATGCCCTGATAATAATCTCACAAGTTGGTAAGGAATGGTCTGACTGCAGAATCAGGACAACTAGAAAGAACACCCACTTCAGTACCTCCAGTGTGCACAGGGCATAAAATAGGACATGAGAAAAAAGAAGTGCAAGAAGGAAAACAACCTTATTGCTGAGAGAGAACGAGACTCGATCTGCAAATGTGATCTGTCTGGCTCTCAAGGACTGGTCCAATCAGCACTAGGAGAAGGTAAACAGCACAGAGTTGTAATGTCCCATGCTCGTGTCACTGAGCCAGGCTAATAAAGTTGGATCCGAGCTTTTTGTTTTCAGCTGATTATGTTTTATTTGTCCAAAGTTTGATGGACACAGCCCTCTTTTCTAATAAAAGAAAGATTCTTTTTAACAATTCTGTCACAAACAAATAAAGCAAAACCATCCTTTTAAAAACACAGTCACATGTATAACCACACAGAAAAGACGAGGACGCAGGCGTGTGTGTTTTTGTGCAAGTGTCCCTCCTTGAAGCAGCCTGACTTCAACAAAACCATATGTGCTCTTTGGACTGCTTTTCCTCGAAAAGTCAAGAAGGAGGAAAAAAATTTTCCACGACGTTATCTTCCCTCTCAAATTGCCACTGTTCAGAGCAGCACTAAATATCCAGCAATGTGAAGTATGAACCTGTGTAACCCAGAAAAGGTTGTGCTCTGCCTGCCACAAAAAGCCCCCATTCCCAAAGGCTCTCATCTGCACTTGATTATCTTATTGATTTCCAAACGAGGCCCAAAAAGTGATGAAAAGTCTATTTTATTAAAACAACAAAGATTATACTCTGGCATCTTTCTAGCTCTCAGCATGCAGAGGAACTTCAGACATTATAAGTAGTGAGACATTATGAGCAGTCTTGATCAAACAATATTTCTTCCCTCTCATTGAGTCTCAAAGCGCACTTGCATGAAATGTACGGTCCCTATATAAAACAAATGTATATCCTTTATGACAACATGTCAGGAGCTTCTCAGAAATTAAACGTAAGACAGAATCACACCTAGTAGATCTATCACATCTACCTTATATGGACAAAAGTAAACGGACATTCCTTCAAATCATTAAGTTCAGGTGTTTAAGCTACATCTATTGCTAACAGATGTACAAAATCAAGCACATGCAGTCTCCACAAACAGTCACTGGCAATAGAATGAACTGTACTGAAGAGCTGTAGAACACCCAAACTCACAGAGTGGGCCTGCTGTAGTGAGTATCCTCTGTTGCATCACTGATTTCAGAGCTCCAAACCATCTCTGGAAGAAACATCTGCACAAGAATAGTATGTGGGGAGCTTCATGAAATGGCTTTCCATGCTTGAGCAGCTGCACACAAGCCTAAGCTCTCTATGGGCAATGCTAAGCAACAACTCTAGCGATGTGTTCTCTTGGGTGGTAAATCTGATGGATTCATCAGGGCTTGGCAGATACCAGGAGAAGTATATCTAACAGAAAGCATATTGCCAAGTGTAAAGTTTGGTGGATGAGGGATAATGGGTGGGGCTGTTTTTCAGGGATTTTCTGTTCAAGTAAAGGTAATATTAACACTTCAGCATACAAAGACATTTTACACAATTATATGCTTCCAAATTTGTAGCAACAGTTTGGGAAGGCCCTTTCCACTTCCAGCGTGACTGTGGCACCAGTGCACAAAGCAATGTCCAAGGCGGAGTTTGAAGAGGAACTCCAGTGTCCTGGACAAAACCCTGACCTCAACGCAACACAACACTTTCTGATTAATTGGAATGTCAGTTGTGAGCCAAGCCTTTTTCTTTTGACCGAAGAGACACTAGCTCCCACAGACACACAGACACAAGTCTAATGGAACGTCATCCCTGGAGTGATGGTTAGGTGTCCACATAATTTTGTCCATGTGGTGTGTGTTCCCTTCAGTTCATCCTTTGTCACATTCTTAAGATTTCAATTAGACTGTTGAGTTGAGACTAATTTAGTAAACAGCTTACCTCCACAATGTGTGAGGAGAAACCTGCCTGAGACATCTGTAGACCAAAAGCAGTTCCATTCTGGTTGGTACCTACCGAGACAGGAAAAATTACTATTGCTGTTCTCATTTAAAGAAGCAAATAAAGACACAGTAAAGCCTGTGTTAAGATATACAAACAAATTCTAAAACGACAGCAATAAAAACAACATGAGATATAGTGTCACGAATATATCCATTTTGAATTGAAAGACATGATTGTACCCTCCAAGCTGAAAATCTTCTCTCCCAGGGCATCCACAATGTCTTTCAGAGCAGATTCATCAGTCACATTGAAAAAATGCTCCTCAGGGTCAGTGGCGATGAACTTGATCTCCCTCAGGAATGCTTCAGGATTGATCCCACGCCGGTTGTAGTAGCCAAGCACCTGAGGACACCATCATGGAACATGATCCTCATTCCCAGCTTCAGGAAATACCATCATAGCCCACAGATCTTACATCTCTCTGGGTAGGGATGCTGCTCTAAAACCACTCCGACAAACCACACTTAACCACGGAAATAAATGTATTTTAGCGCTATTAAGCTAAAGGAACATTGAAGGTTGAAGGTATGCTTCCTCCTTAAATTATATATATGGCTGGACTAGCAACAGCAACCTAAGAACACGATGAGTGCTGCACAAAGTAGGATCTCTTGGTTCGCCAGATAACATAAAGTGGCCCCTTATAGTCATGCATGAACAGTGTAAAATGAAGCAGGGGGCTGTCACCAACGGTGGCACTAACAGTCCTGGTATTCAAACCCATGACCTGCTGATCTCAAGGGAAACTCCCTAACCACTAGGTCACCAGTTACCCCCCACCCCCCTTCAGGCCAAAGAAACGAGTCAGGGATGTTTCTACTGAAGAGTCTTTATTTTTGAGTTAAGTTAGTAAGCTTTACTGAGAAACTGGTAACTTTAACATTATTGTTAATCACATTGTGTGGCTTTAAGGACAGGGGAGAGAATTGGTGGGAACTGCATGGTAAGTGAAATATAAATCAAACTCACTGCAATTCCATACAGGGTGATGTTGTCCCTCTCACTTTCCTCAACAGCTTTCTGTAGGTCCGGGCTGTCATGTGATTCCCCATCCGTGATCACAATCATCACTTTCCTGGCATCCGGACGCCCTCCATTTTTAAATGCCTGGGATCTATATTAGCCAACA
The DNA here is from genome assembly GCA_037577145.1 of Brachypetersius gabonensis. Lineage (NCBI taxonomy): Eukaryota > Metazoa > Chordata > Actinopteri > Characiformes > Alestidae > Brachypetersius > Brachypetersius gabonensis. The sequence goes on from JBBJLR010000133.1 coordinate 13,082,143, forward strand.
TATAAAGATCCAGCGTCTATACCAAAGAAAATGCTGTTTGAAATATCTTGCTGCATTTGTCTCTGAACAGTAAAACAACAAACAGTAAAATATAATGAAAAAACAGGGTTAAGTATTTACAATAAAAATGAGTTATTTCCTCTAAAACCCTTCTCTGCTTTCTGGTGTACCGTGCAACATTGATTCCCAGCGCTGTGCGGGTCTCCTCTCCTCCTCGTTGGATAATATTCTGAGCCGCGCTCACCACTTCACTAACAGTGTGGAAATCATCCAGGTAGAATTCATGAACTACACTCTCTCCATACTGCACCACTCCAACCTATAGAGAAAAGCAAAGCCAGGCCATCAATGTCTGAAGTATCTCAGTGATTGGTTTACACATTTTTCTGTTTTCCATTACATGAAGCCTTAACTTATCTATTAATCTGTTTAATCATTACATATAACAGTTGCAAAACAACGTAATATAACACATGATGATAAACTGAAGTACAATATAAAATAAGTTTTAGTTTTCTTGCTTTATGCATCACATATCACACCACTTATTCAAGCTCTTTAATGTATGCTGCAACAAGTCAATACATAGAAAAAAATGACTGTTTCAGAAAGTCTCAAGGTGTTTAGAGCTCTTTTCTAATAACCTATGAGGCCTTATAGCCTTCTGTCAGCTCTTTTTCATGAATATCTTCAAAATAAATTTGCCATGCATTATATCAGATCTGCCAGAGAATTAACAACAATAATTCTGCCAGCCACAGGACGATTTGACTGTGAGGAAGCTCTGCTGGTCATTTGAGGGGGTGGCTGTTCTATTTTCAATCTGATATGATGTAATGTCATGGCTACTGTTCTGAATCAGAATCAGAAACATTATTGATCCTGGAGGAAATTGCTTATGTTATGACTACATAGAAACACAGAGACAAGAGCAATGTATAATATAAAGTCTACATAAATCCGATGCAAAATGCAGAAAAACCTCAATATGGAATACACTATGCTATATACACAAGGCTGGGTATGAATAACTTACAGCTAAGTGAATTACTAATGACACAAATGGTGGTTAGGAGTCTGTTATTGCACAGAACATACTCCTAACCACCAAATTAGCCGAAAACAGTCGGAACTGACCTGGATTTGTTTGACTATGGATGTTATTTCAGTTGTGATGGATCTCAACTAAGTTAGCAATGGAATATGGACTTGGTTCTCCTGTCAGTAAAGCAACTAAACTGACTAAGAAACAAAGAGCTAAAAAAAGATAATAAAAAAAAAGAAACAAATCTTAAACTTATTTCTACAACATCACAACTATCTAGGCAAGCAGAATTTCACTCTGGATGACTCTAAATCTCTGATATGTTACAGTGTCTTTGTGATGTAACACTCCTGTGTAGTTTTCATTTAACTACTGTTAATTGTACTGATATGTTTACATTTCTGGAATCGAACAATGGTTATTCTACACCATTTCTTTACTACTAGACAGGTTACTATATAAGACAGGTCTATAGTTCATACTAACCTGAATCTGTCCTGGCCCAATAGAAAACTTCTGGAGGATGTTGATTAGGAATTCTTGAACTTCAAACCAGGGGTATATGGAATTAGATCCATCCAGCACTATTACTATATCCATATACGTCTCACACCCTGACAGAAAACATGTGTACATGCATTTAAATGAAAACTTTTTATAACAGAATATTGGAAAAAAAGATTGATAGTTATATAGTTATATACAAAAGTAGCTTACGCTACTGAAAATATAACCATTGGTCATGCATTATGCTGAATGTGAAAAGAGAAACAAGCTGAATTTTACTCTGAAAGGCCGGAGCAATGCTGCGTGTGAAGTTAAAATTGTTGTCAACTTTGGAACAGATTCCTGTGCTGTATAAGGAGCTGCCACATTCATACGACCACAGTGGACCACAAGCCTGCAATATAAAATAGGTCACAACACAGAGTGCAACCTTTGTGTCTTATTAGACTGAAGATTGAGTTGGACACTCATTCATATTTCTTTGTGCTTAACTTGGGCTATTATGTAAACCACACCTACCACAAAACTGTTATCCTTTGGGTTGGAGGCAAGAGACATCCCCAGACTCATTCTGTCCTTGCGTTCTAACACATTCTTTAAGGATATCTCTCCTTGAAGAAGAGAAACAAATGAAGAGATACATTTCAGTAAAAAAATGTTATTCCAGATTGACTCCAAATGGATTCATGTTGAAAAAAAAGAAAAGAAAGAATTTTCCACCAAGAATCCAAAGACGTACCTAAGTTTAGTCGTGAACAGTTTGTATTGGTCCTGCTGTCCAGTGGACACCGGTACACATCACCAGTCTGATTTGTACCACTCTTCTCAAATGGAGCTCCCACCAGGAGCCTGAAACCAAGTCAAAACAGTAGAGACATGAGCTAACTGCTGTTTATACTAATCAACTATTGATGATATTGTATGTTGTTATCATAAATATCAAATATTATAATTCAATAGGAACAGAGTAATTAACTTGGTTGAAGTCAAACTCTGTGTGCCCCTTGATGGTATCACTTTATAGATATGTAGAAATGTATAGATGTATAGATATAGATATGTATGAGAACATGCAGAGGACTCACGAGCTGACATTTCTTAAGCAAACACAACTGTTATTCCCTGACAAATGCACAAAATAGGCACAATAGAATAGACTAAATTTAATAATGCCGGTGTAGAGTGCCACAGCGGAGAGACACCGCTTATTGCATTACCACTGTTTATGTTCATACCTGTAACGACAACCCACATTCTTTTTCCCTGTGGCCTCTGTGATGGATCTATGGAGTTGTTTACATTCCTCTGGCAAACTCTCGTGCCACTGCTCAGTCACATCCATGTGTTTTTTATAGAGGAAGACCATGCCAGTTCCTTCTTGAATGCTGTTAGCATATTAGACTAAATATAACAATCCCACCAAGCAAACCTCCTCAGTTCAGTTTCCCAAAGCAGCATTTCTGCTATGTTAATATGACCAGACCAAGCAATTTAAAACTCAAAATCTTTCCAAACATTTTACATATCTAACATTTCCATATTTTGGTAATACATCACTGACCCCCAAGGTATTTGCCCCCACTTTGCTGCAGTAACAGTCACTACTGTAGTCAGACACAAGAGCATTAATGAGGTCAGATTGGTTTTGAATCACAAACACCACTCCAACTCCAACAAAAGTACTGGATAGGTGTCTATACCCTGAGCCAACAACTGGCATTAGACATGGTGCCTTTAGGCTCACAGCTGCTCCAAACTGTCCCATGTTATTTTCAGTGCTCCTCTGTGTCAGTAACACTTGACCAAATTCATTTATTCTAGAGAACATCTGGAAACATTTGCATATACAGTATGTTTATGTCTGTTCTTTCACACTGAGATGGATCATGAATTAAAATGCCCCTGGTTAGTAGAAATTATTGATTTCTGCTTGTCTAGTCCTAGATCTTGTTAGAAATAGGTCTTGTTAGACATTTATCTCCAGTGTCTTGACCTGATCATTTAGAACAGTAGAACTTCAGAATTTGCAATCCCCTCCAGCAAATACCTCCATCAATGGGTTTGGATGCTTCAAAGCATAGTCAGCATACACTTCAATATGAACATCCTGTTATTTTCTGTAGCATGTACAACAAAGCTGAAGAAGCCCCATTTACCTCAGTTTCAGATCAAAAGAGGATTTATTATAGAATGATGGCAGAAGCTTCAGACACAAAGGCTGCTCACTACACTAATGTTCCAAAAGACACGGAATAATTAAATAAAGCACCATCAGTATTTAGATCTGTGAGAAAACTATCAGAAAAGAAAGTTGAAATTCTGATGCAGATTCAGTGATGATGATGACCATGCATTACTGTTATATGTAAGGAAAACCAGAGAAGCTGTTGTTTCTGAGAACGTGACTGTATGTGCCAGTCAGACTTTGAGTATTAATGGTCCACTACACAAAGAAGGATGTTATAGTAGGACTGCTGTGCATAAACCCCTCATTACCCCTCAGAGCAGTAAAAACATGGACATTAGACAACAGAGAAAATGAAATGGTAAGAGCTATACTTCACCATATTTCCCACAAGCAGTTGAGTGCATGTGTAGCGCTCACCAAGAGAACAGTACAGACATGAACGCTTGACCCCTCCAACTAGGCATTTAGTGACTCTGTTACTCTGTGGGGGGAATTTTTATGTCATGGTTTAGGCACCACTTGTCCTCTTAAAAGAGTCACGGCAAACAATGACAAAATAATCCTGACTGGTCATTTTTATCCAAAGGTAAAATATTTCTATTCTTAGGTAAGTGGTCTCTTCCAGGGTGAATACATCCCCTGCCTACAGGTACAAACAGTCACGGAATGATCTTATCCTTATCCTTAATAACTTCCTTTAGTGCAGAAGTGCGCTATTGTCTACAGAACATTTTATTCTGATTTGAATTCTATGAAAAAATGTTGTTGTGTAACTGTATTCCCTTAAGATATTAACTATCAATGCTTCTGAGTGAAAATTAAATGTACAGAAAACCTACAGTAACTTGTCTTCTATAGGTTAATGTTGATCTACACTTGTTTCAAGCTTCACGCTGAAAGGCTGGGATATTTCTGTTCTTCTTTAAATGCACTGTATGACCAAAGAACCAAACATGTTCTCAGGTTATAATTAATTTGCACACTACAAAAGAGTTAATAATCCTGCACACTTCTCCTTCACATCTGCTACATCTTCACAAGGTATTTCCCGTTTCCTTCTTATGAATGTTCTTTTCCAGCTCCTTGGCTCAAGGAGTGGAAATTCTATCCATCCATAAAGTTATTTGCACTAAGTGAAGGATTGCTCTTCATTCTTATTAAAGTGAGACAATCCTACATGAAAACAGATCATATCCTGATTAAAGTGACTCAAAAGGCAGACTTGAATGTATCAGTTCTGGAGGCCAGTAACAGGTGCTAGTATGTTGACTGGAAAGACTGGACAGTCTCTATAGTTGATTTGATTGTCATTTTGAACTACGTTGGTTGAATGTTTCTATATTTCTCCCATTTTAGCAGTATGGCGTTTACAGTGTAAATTATAAAATGATTGTTTTACACTCCTTAATGGTCTAATGCCAGGTTTTATACCTTAGAAGACACCTGCCATTCCCTCTGGGAAGATGGTGCAATAGATGAATAATGGTTTGATTCATTTTTCAACTGTTTGGATCACCTGGTTGAGATACTGTTCCCAGGAGTCATTCCTTTGTGATGAGTGTATCATGAGTACTGGAAACAGAGAGTGATGAATTGGTCTGGGAGCAGAAGGGAATCACAGAAGAAACAGGATAGCCAGTGATTTTTTGGCCTGTCTATCAATGGCCATTAGCCAAGTAATCACACGTACGAGAAAAAGGGCTAATCATTAGGAATTCTTCATTTTTGGCATCAAATGGCAGAGACTCATTTCCTGCAGGAAAGTGCATCACTGCTTTCTATTCCTGATTTATCAGACACCAAAAAAATTACAATACCACACGACTATAGAACCATGGACTACTGAACCGTTAAGACGTTTTAGGCCATTAGAGTCTACGAAATGAAAAACAACATTCCTGTTGCTGCTCTGCTACTACAGAGTCACTCACATTCCTGACACATCACATACCAGGTTTGCTTTCCGCCACTGTGTTAAGCTGTACTATGATGAGATGCACAGTGGGGGGCTTGGGAATAACAGACCACCACACATACTTTCCAGAAGCCACTACTGCTGCGCGAGGCTATCAGACAGGTTGCTAGACAAGAGCAAATATTTTCCACTTATTTACCTGCAAGCTTCAAAGGCCAAAACATTGCGTAATGCTGAATAACTGCGAGGTACTATCATGACCGAAAAACACCAAGCTTAAAAACAGGAAGCAATACATGGAGCTGGGGTTGGGTGGCGGAGTTGCTTTAATGGAGTTATACATTAATCATTGTCTGGGTGGATGGGGTGTTATTATATATGACACACAGTTGATAATAACTTAAAGGGATCAACCTGTTGGAGAAATGTATTCAGGGAAAAGTATAATAAAATAAATGTTTAGGCATTTGACTGAAACATTTCTCACACGTATGTCAAACTAGCAACATTATTCATTTATCGCAATTTATCCAAAGCAACTTCCATTCCCTAACTACAGGGGGCAGTCTTCCTGGAGCAACTTGGGGTTAAGGGACCCAGTGGTGGTGCTGAAGGTAGGACTCGAACCCATGACCTCTTGGTCCAGAGGCAAGTATCCTACCCACTGAGCTACCTCCACCCCTATTCAGGTTTTAGGTTTCAGCAGAGTGATTTTCAGGTTAAAAAAATACCTCTGGCTCTTCAGGCCCTTGGGCTTTGTATGAGATTTGACATTTTGATGCTCTTTCACTGGTGTAGGTACCTTCTGTCATCTTTACAAATGATACTACAACCTTTTAAGGAAAAGAAATGATTCTATTGATCACAGCAACCTTTTGCACCACCTTATTTCTCCACAGAACTATTTCTGGGAATAATGAAAGTCCTTCTGTGGCATCACACATAGAACCCTTTTGACAAATTTATTCTTAAGAATGTCACAAAAATGTCTTGAATGTTTTTTGTCCTTTTGTTCTACCCAGACCTGGCACCTCTACTCTTTTTATTTACCAAGAAAGGATGACTTTGAATGAATCATATGTTGACTAACTGCAATAAGAAACTGTATGATTAATTGCTTAGAAAAATTACTTGCCAGCAGACAGCACACGGGACTAACTACAAATCACACAAACTGCTCTGAGAAATGCAAAACTGGGAAGTGCCAGTGACTGTTCAGTATCATGGAGAGTGGTTCCTTCTTCTACTTGAGAACAATGAGTGCAATGAAGAAATACTACTAGTAAGTTTATATTTGTCCCAAAATTGCTGCCGACTCTTGTGGTGTTGAAAGATACAATATATGGTATCTTTTATAAATATTTGCTGCTTTTCTAAGCAATCACTGAAATTAGCCCACTCCAAAATCGCTCCAAACCACTCAGTTTCTTGCTTAAAAAAATTGACGTTTTTGAATATAACATGCACAAATGAAGTAAACAGTTACAGTGTTGCCATTTGATGCACTAAGAGGAAATCAGAATGAAACATTTTTGTAAGAAGTGTTGCACCTAACTTTATAGGCATGAGAGACACCTGACAGACATATAAAGTAAAAAAGAATGTCATACCATTTCTGACCAAGTGCTTCATGCTGCTGCACTGTGTAGCCAAACTGAGCCTCCTTTGGACCTCGGATGATTCGGGCATTCTTCGTGTCAATACTGAAGCAGTCCCGGCTCCCTTAAAATGAACAGAAAACTTGATATGGATATGTATTTCACATTGATGTCTGATATTATAGTAGGATAAGGATGCACCTCGACTGAAAAACACTTTCTAAAGTATTGTTGCAGGCACATTGTGTTCAATTATATTACTGGAACATCAGTACTAGGCAAACAAGGGCATGCATGCTTGGTAGAATACTGCTGGAGCAACAGTATAAATATATCATCCACAATCCAGTCCACAGTTATTGGCACTTTTGGTAAAGATAAGATTTTTTCATTAAAAAAAAATCTTACACTAGCCTTCTCACTGGATAAGGGGGGAGAAGAAACATTAAATCTCTTAAAACAGACTAATAGTGGATATTAGCACTTTCATATTTATACTCCATGGATGCAGGAAGTCAAGACCACTGCATGAACACTCAAGGGTTTTTTAGAAAGCTAAATATTAAGGCTGGGACACATCCTTAGGTTGGTGTAGTTTTGTTAAAATAACTATTTACTTCAGTAAATTTACTTCAATTAATATGAGTTTTTTCCCCTCATATGTTCAGTTACAGGGACACAGTTGTAGCACGATGGTAGCATGTTGAGTTTTAATGACTCTAAAAAAATGTTGACTTTACAACAAATTACTCGAAAGGTAAGTGCCTGCGTTCACTTGACACCACAGGAACCACTTGAACAATCACAAAACTCTGCACTGGACATGGCCATACACACCCCTGAGCTAAACCTATTTGAAAAAATCGTTCAGGAAGTGATAAGGAGAGTCTAAAAGAAAATACCTAGCATCCTGGGGGGGTCTGTAGAGATATTGTATCAAGCAGTGCTCTTCGATTGCTCACTCTTTATTCTCTTTAATCTTACAAAAAGATGTTATAGACTCATTGCTGTTTAACAGGTAGAGGGAGGATGTGCATTGTAATAAATGCATGGGTGCCAATAATTGTGTTTTTTTTTACATAAATCATTTGATGATCAAGTTTTTTTTAGTAAGGACACATGTGGCTGCAGACATTTACAATAACTGTCATCATCAAAATAATATTGTGCAAGATTTATAATGGTTTCAAATACTTTTACTTTTAATCCGTAAGTACATTCAAACGCAAGTACTTTTGCACTTTTAGGCAAATATAAATATGGATAGAAGTTTTTATGTTACCAACTTTCACTTCAGCACTATACTGTGTTTTTTCAACCCCTGCTTACAAAGAAGAGAAAATCAACATAATGATCACTGGTTGACATTAACCAGAGGACACATTAATCAGGACACAAATCAGAAAGATTTGTGTCCTGATTAGTTATTTTTCTTCCTTAAATACATTCCAGAGTGCATTCCCAAACAAATTCATAAGATGCAAGAGATGAAGTAAAACATAGGCCAAAAACACCAATCACTGATCAAAAAGAGGATGGACCTTAGGTCAGTCTTACCCTGAGACCCTTAGGTCAGTCTTACCCTGAGACACTTAATTCATATAAAATCTGGTTTTAGTTTAAAGATGTATTTGCTGAGGTCAGTCAAATGAGTGCAGGAAGACTTTTCTACTACTGCCAAGTGAGGCAAAAAAACAACATATTGCTTTTCAACTTTAATTTCCCCAGCAGGAAACTGTGAAAAGTGAAAAAGCCCATCCTCTGATAAAAAAAGACGAAAGGGTCAAGATGATTCTTCATCTGGAAATGGCTTTTTTCGGTCTTCCTGTCTGTCCATCTGTCTTTCTCTCTTTCTCTATATTTCACAGCATTGTTGTCAAAACATCTGCTGCACGAGTCAGTCCACGTTTCCTTATCTCTCCCTGCCTGATTGTCTTTTGAACCAGAGGTAGCTTTAGATGACATGATGATAAAAATACTTCAATAACAGAATGGAATGGAATTGTTTGATAAGTCTGTCTCTGGATTTGTGTTGCATGGATTCCTGCCCCTGACATGATGTGTGTTCTCCAATCAGAGATAAACAAAGCCTGCAAAGCAATCACAGTTAATAGGAAGCAGAGTCATAATCACATTCTGGCTGAAATAATACACCATAAATAAGCATTTTTTTCCATATCTTTGTATAACTTTATTTATGCAAACTGAACAGGTCGTATTGGTCACCACCCGTTCCCTCCTTATTCCAATTAGACCAGGTTTGAGCAAACAAATGCAGCTGGTTTTAATCAACTTTATTTCTCAGTTGACAAAAGTTAATTAACCCTTTTTAGCAGGTAATTAAAAAAATTAAGTTCACATTATTAGCCATACATGAAGGGAAGGTGGCAAAAGACTCTGCCGATTAGTTTTACAAAGTCATGATACAATTAATCATTTTATATTGTTGCACTAGTTAAAGTTCCCCTGCCCTCAAAAATGTTCCTTTGAAATTGTTAACTCCTCTTGAATGGCTTATGATTGTGTAGTTGTGTATTGGGGTCAAAGGGGTCACTACAGCACAAATATTTTACATTTTTCTTATGAAACTGAAAAAAAGAAGAAAAGTAGAATGCTGCTAATGAGCTTTTTTTTATTTTGGCTTTTTTTTTATTACTTTATTAAGCTTAACTTTATCATCACGTTGTGGAAACGTATACATACGGCACATTTCAATTAAAGCTAGTCTTACAAGATAGAACTTACGTCCTAAAGACCTCTACATTGAAAAGGGGTCCATGAGAAGCCTGAAAATTATTAAATGTAGTCAATATTTTGTGAGCTGGTTAGAAGAAGATAGGTTTGGATTCAGTTTTCTGCTCAGTGCCTCCAGTCACTGGGCGAATTAATCAAATTCCATAATCAACACCTAATTTAATCTACTGCAGTAAAAAGAGCCAAACCAGATATTTGAAGGAGCTGCAAGTAAAACTGGGCTTCCATGAGGAAAGAGGTCTGGAAATGGTTAAGCAAACACTTTGCCACACACAAACCCACCATTTATTGTATTAATGTTGTTTGTATTTGTTTTAATGTAAGTGTTTTAACACTATCTTAACACTACTGCCCAGTAGTAAACAGCTTTTAAGCTCTAAGACGTTTGCACAGTACTGTAGGTATATACAAAAAACAAAGGACAGCTATTGTGGAGCACCTTCGAACAAAAATCATGGACGCAACTGTTAATAAAAAGGTTGTATGCTTCAGTACTTCTGCATGATTTCATTTGTTTTCTTGAGTAGATGATGTTTTGAGGAAAAAGGAGTTGCTGGTGTCTTCACTGCAGTCCAGGCTTTCAGTTTGGCTCTTCTTCTTCTTCACAAGAGCATCCCCACAAACGTATGTTGTGATTTTTTGTTTATTATTTTCTTTTATATTATTGACTAAAGTACTGCAGTACGGCTTTTTCTCCATCTCTTCCATTCTGCTTTTGAACTCCAGCCTTATTACATTATTATTACATTATTACATTATTACTCCAGCCTGGATTTCACACATCATCAGAAATTTGACTGCAAACAAGCTGTAGACTCTTTGGTGTGGTGTGATTTCTCAAAACGGACACTATTTTGAGTGGCACAAACTTTCCAATTCATTCTTCAACCAGTGAGGTAAAGTAAAGTGGCCCCTTGTAGTCATGGGTGAACATCAGTAGAAACACTAGCAGCATTGGGATTTGAACCTGAGACTTTCTAATTGAAAGGGTAACTTCCTAACCACTAGGCCAAAAGCTGCCCCATGTCACTGAACATAAGACTTTGCCTGTGTCAATATGGCTAACCTAATGTTTGTGATGTAACAGCTTACAGTTAGATGAAATAGACAAATTATGCCAACCTTTATCGCATTTCAGTTTTACATCTTTTAAAATAACGGTCAAATATTGTGCATGGAGCTGCTAGCTTACTCTCTAAGTTAGGGGTGTACTGTCCATGCTGGCACCAAAACATTTGCAGCAACCAATCTAGAAGACTAACAGCTCCATACCACAGCACAAATTCACGAAAGTTATTGTTTTTTTTGTATGGAAGAAAGAAGAAAAAGAAAAAAAGGCTTTTACATTGGGGGATCCATGGGTGTGTGCCACCCAGAATGTCTTTAACAGAGCTTTAGAGTGACATCACTGCATTCCCACTCAAATACATTACAGTGCAAGAATAACCTAACAGCTAGATGCACCACCAGCTAATTAATGCTCTACTGAGACAAGTAGAGCATTAAAAAGTAGAAAAAAAGGCATCATGTTTATAGCCATCATTCTGGGGTTGGATATTTTTACATTCTATGACATTTGCTCCATATTTCCTCAGATAAAACTGTACCGTAGCTTCCAGGCTGTCTCCATTATGAAGCAACTTGGTTCGACTTAAGAAGAATTGGACTAATAAGAAACACTCCAAGATGTGTACAAACTGGAATGTGTTTTTATCCCTGTTATGAGATGTGTTGATAAAAACAGGAAGAGGCTAGGGTGCAAATCAATGTGATTCTGATTGTCTTCAGATTCATGTGCACTTGACAGCTGACCAAAACAAAGTAATACGGCAATACAGAGTACTAGCTGCCCACAGTAGTCACTCACTGTGAGCTTGGTTAGTTCCAAAAAACTAAAAGTATGATACAGCATACAATTATCTCTCACTCACTTATTTTCTGTACCTGCTTAATCTACACTAAGGTTGCAGGTACCCAGAGACTATCCCAGGGTCAACAGGGTGTTGAGACTCACCCTAGTACAAAACAACATGCTTTAAAAAAGAATGAATAAAAAACACTGATTGTTAGGAACTGCATTCTAGGAACTGCTTACACTGTGCAGTATTTCATTTATTTAAGAGCCTATCCTTAATGAGTATTGGTTAATATGATCCTTATTATGATGGTCTAATTGACTAAAAGGTGTGCATCTTTCAGTATGTGACTTATTCATATTTGTATTCAACTCATTGCAGCTGATATAGCTAGCAAGTTATATCAATATACTGCTGGTAACTGCGTTTTACCAAAACTGTCTCACAAGCTGACTGATACTATGGTATAATACTGTGTCCACAATTACTCTGTGGAACTATGTTTAGTCACAGTCTTCTTGTGTAACTAATGTTTACCCTTTCTGTGTCTTAGTCAAAGAATCAAACAAGTAGCTGTTAGCAAGCTAATGGTAGTTTCATTTCAGAGGTAGCAACACTTTAGCTTGAAAGCTCATGGAAATCAGTGACCGGATTTATTCGACCTTATAACGTCCGTCCGTACAATTACAAAGGCAACTACATAATACTACAAATGTTGTAATTAGTCAAATGAGTGCAGGAAATGCTGTAAATAATTTAATCAGTCAGTTACTATTGTATGGCTTATGTTGGCATTCTATATTGATAAAGTTGCAGTGTAACGTTTTTTGGACATTCGTAACAATTGATGGTGGCCTACATGGCTTACTCAAGCTTCATTTAACATTGATGTGATTCAAATTACCAAACATACTAATGGAAAGTGGCTGCAGTATCTTGTTTGTGCACTCCTTGTAAAGACAACAACAAAGTATGATGTTACTGTGAGCATCCATATTGTTTTTAGTGAAACTACAGTAATGCTAATGTTAATGCTAAGATGCAAACTTGGCACCAGTACGCTAAATATGCAGTGTCTGGGATTTTTTGCTATCATTAAGGAATTTATGTGACAATGCTAGGATAGCCGACTAGCATTAGCTACACTGATTAACTAAACTAACAAGAAACAGATTTTACTGTTGCTAATGCATAGTAAAGCATAAGCTGTAGATAACTGATGTATTGTACTAGTACTACTACTATTACTACTACTGCTACTTCTACTAGTAGTAGTACTACTACTATTGCTACTACTACTAATACTACTACTACTACTACTACTACTACTACTACTAATAATAATAATAATAATAATAATAATAATAATAATAAATTGGCTAAGAAAAATAAAGAAAAAACTATTCTCCACACCTGTAGCTGTTTGAGTTGCAGCTGATTCAACACACAATTTTTGTTTCTGAGTGGTACCTCAAAAAAGTCCAAAATGGTTGGCAAAGTAGTTTAAACTCACACTCAAATAAATGTAAAAGTACATTAAAACAAAACAATTCATTGCTAAGCAAAACAACTTAAGCAGAAATACACAAGTAATATGTCAGTACAGAATAACTTTTAAACCTGCTGTGGAACTTAATATATCCAGCATTTTTGATCTTTGAACTTTGTTTCAGAGAAAAGAGTTTCCTTCTCTAAAACTCTGGCTACCAGAGACTGGTGATATGTATCCAAGCAACACAGATGTTGTCATCCATGAAAAAGGGATTGTTAACGACTCAAAATGTAACTAAGAAAAGTATCACTTCACTGACAAATATAAGTGGCATCATTTGAAAATATCCTAATACAAATATCCAAGTACCACATCCATTTTTCCAGGATGACAACACCTGTGTTGCTTGAATCCCAAGTCTGCTAGTGGTACCTTGAGTAACGTTCCTGGATGCTGACTGCTTGGGTTAAATGCAGAGGAAGAATTTCACACTGTGTTATGTGGTGTTTTCACGTATGTCAGAATGGTCACTTTACACTTTAAAATACTACTTAAGTACATGTAACCAAGTAAAACCCCAAAGTCCAGACCTAAGTCCTTGAGACACTACAGGGTTCAAAGTTTGAATACATTTAGGACATAAGTCTGATGCACAGCAGTGTCCTGTTCATTCTGTAAACTGCTTTGGAAACCTGACAGGTGGGCATGAACGTCCACTGTGGACTACCAACGGCTGATCAGTTCTTCTACTTCATTTTACGTTACATTTTTTTTCTTTCCCAAAGTGACCTGCAATTTCAGGAAACACTCAGGGCTATGTGAGAAGAGAGAGTTCTAAGCACTAAAATCTTTAACAATAGAGTAATGCAAAATATAACATTCTATAGTTATAAAAAGGTCATTCAGAAATGACATTACCCACCAGATGACAGTGTGTTCACCCCTCTGCAGTCAGATGGGAGGGGAAAAAATGCTCTCCAAACATAAAATAGTTAGCATCATACATTCACTTTCAATAGATATTACATTATTATTCATTTTCTATGCTCTACATCTTTGCTGTCGCACTCTTGATATCAGCAGTTTGTTTGTATATTTTCTTTACACAGTCAGGTAAACTGTTAGATCTTCAGTTAGGTCACATTGTTCCTTTATAGTCACTCACACAGTTCTATACATCTGACATGCGTCCTCTGTCTCTTACCTGGGAGCAGGAAGCAGCTCCAAAGCAGCAGGATGGGATAATACTCCATAAGAGTGAATGTGCATAGGCAAGTGTGTGTGTATCGGTCAACACTGCTTGCTGTGAGTAAAGTTTGGTCTACTTGAGACAACTGCAATGCCACAGCAGCACTAAATCCGAGGAGGAGTGGCTCACATCTGCAAGGAGGTGCACTGAAACGGCACACTACTGAATGACAACAAGGCTCTTAGACACACACACACACACACACACACACACACACACAGTAGGAGTCTGCAGGATCCAATATACCTACACACACATACCACAAGATAGAGACAGAGAGAAAGAGAGAGAGAGAGAGAGAGAGAGAGAGAGAGAGAGAGAGAGAGAGAGAGAGAGAGAGA
>JBBJLR010000133.1:13097789-13109250 GCA_037577145.1 Brachypetersius gabonensis
TCTCTCTCTCTCTCTCTCTCTCTCTCTCTCTCTCTCTCTCTCTCTCTCTCTCTCTCTCTCTCTCTCTCTGAATGAAATGAGGGGAAACACTCCAGATGTTGAGCCGTGGAATGTTTAACCAGTCGAGTGCCTTGGGCTTCACAACTTTCAGTAAACACACTGGCTACTTTCCGGAAACCCACATCCACACATGCATGAAGCATATGATCAGGCAATCTGGGGAAATGTGTGAAAAAAACATTATTTATTTAAAACACACAGAAATGCACTAAGAGTTTAAATAGTAAAAATATATGTATCATTTGAAAGTGACAATTCGGTCATACGTGAACAGCACAAAATCTGTCCTCTGCATTTAACCCATTCACCAAGTGAAGCAGGGGGCAGCAGCGTGTGGGGACGGCACCTTGCCCAGGGTACCTCAGAGGTGCCTAGCTGTCTTGGGAATTGAACCCACGACTTCCTGATCACAGGGCCAGCAAGTGGTACTTATTTCATTGGAAATAAAACCACATGCAATCTGTTTTTTCTTAGAAGAGACTGTTATCCAATATTGCTGTTTTTGAATTAACCTGTAGCTTTGCAGTACAGCAGCGAGGTGGTGGGTGATTTAGCTGAAACCTGTTCAAGTGAGCTTTAACTTTTCCCTCCCCAAATATGGGTACAGTGCTTCTTCACAAACAAACTCGTTAGATTGAGCATGTCTGTTGAAAATTACACTTGCTGTGAAAACAAAGGAATATCCTGGAGGAGGTATGGCACTCAGTAGCGGTGACCACACGAAAGCGTTGACTTTACCAGGGTATTTCTGAGATGTGTGACTCACAGTTTGAAAGAGTTTCCAGACACAGATGAGCTTTGATAATAGACTTTACTGGATATCAAAAAGTCCAGTAAATGAAGACTCCGAAGTCTTGAGCAGAGTATTTAGGAATTTTATAATGAACACTTAGTGGAGGAGTAAACGAAAATAGGAAATCACACAATAACATTTTAAAAAGTGTATGAAACAGCTCATACCTGACTATAATAACCCACTAACGATCAGCGTGACGGATAGGCTACCAGGCCACCAGGCTCTAAGAGTAAAGAATGTACATGTTTGGCTTCAAATTAGAACTGCAATATGCCATTTTAACATAGTGTGAGAAAGTGGCATGACATTGCAAATCACCTAGAAATGCTGGCAAAAGTAGGGTTATCTCATTTTCTTACTAAAACTGTTTATTAAATAGTGTGTGCCTGTTTCAGTCTAGCAGCTGTCCTGAAGTAAATGGCTCACATTGTGCTAGAGATGGCAATTCTTTGCTAGCTTTGAACTTGATGAGCAAATGTTTGTATTATACACTATGTTGGTCCTCAAATGGCAGTCCAGGCTGAAAAATCCCTAAAACAGACTGCAAAATTGTTCTGTTATTCTGCTCTCACCTGAATAGGCGGATATACTGTATGTAAATAACAAAAGCAATGAACTCAAAAAGAAGTTTCTTAATGTATGGACTGGGTAGTCAATGGTGTGTTTTGAAACTTAAACAATGTGTACATACTACATCATACATTACTACTGCGGTAAAATATGAGGGAAAGACTCAAGCTCATCTCACTGAGGGCAGTAAGTGGTTGACCCAGCAAACAATAACCTCGACACCAGTAAGTTCTTAATATAGCCACGTGAGCTCATGACCATCTCAGCCAAGAGCAAGGCAATAAAACCGCCATGTCAAATCAGTTGGACTCACGTAATGGTCACCACAATATGTCACAGATTCCTTTAAAAATAGTAGAAATGACATCAAAGCCATTTCACAAAGACATACATAAACTATCCTTCATTTCCTTTCAGAAAAACAAAGTCTAAGTTTGAAGATTAAAGAAAAAAGAGAGAGAGGCATTAAGTTGAACCAAACGGAGGGAAAACCGATCTGGTTTGTGCTGCTGATGCAGACGCTGCTCTAAAGAGCCAAACAGCTGGCGAGCTGACCTGGGCTGCAGTAGCATGCTGGTTGCCAGATTGAGACGCTCCCGGTGCTGGGAGATTTAGGACTTCCAGTGTTCGCCAGCGCAGGTCTGCACTGTTTTAGTTTAGTGAGAATTATCCTCAAGCACTGGCTGGACTAAACGTGTCCTAGCATGCGTGTAAAGATGATAAAGACCATGTGTGGAAACAGGGCTTGGAGGCTGACGCTTAATCGTGCACCCCTACACAGAATTGACATGGTGTGATTTGCCATGTGAAAAAACTGAATTCCTGTAGATTTGTGGACTAGACAACACAAATATCTGAAACAAATACACAGCAAAGCATCAGGTGTGGTCCTTAAGATATACCCCAGAACAGTGCGGCTATTTTAATACATCAGAAAAAATAAACTGGTGACACATTCACAAGCGTCATCAACGCCTTTGTGGCATTGGGCTGAAATAAGTTTCCATATTCAGTGTCTCCATTTCATCATCGAAAAAAAAAATCTTCATTACAGCCCTAATAGCCCTCAGAACTGCACTGCCCTTGGAGCCTGAGAAATCTCTCCAGTCGAAAGTTTATTTGCCTGGTGTCCATGTGTTTGGTTCTTAGTCGTGTAGTTTATTGCTTTCATGGTGCATGGTTATGCCAAACTGCCAACTCTAAAGCGTATTTATCAATTCATCTGAGTTACAAGTGAATCTATCTAAATCCAAAGTCAACACATTGAGAATTAAGGAAGATCGGAATGAAGGAAAGAAGTGGGAACTCAGACAGAGCGGGCAGACACTGAGCACCCAGAGACAGAACACACACAAACACACAAAGGGAGCCAAAGCATGCGCTGATCTTCAGCGTACATCCTGAGCAAACACACGAGAGCTCACAACAACCGAGAGAAAAATTATTAGGAGGCTACGTTGCTTCAAAGTAGTTTTCAGATAAATGCATTCAAGTTATAAAAATGGAACAAACATCACAAACGTTTTATCTTAATAAAATCAGCTGTGCAGCTCGTGTTTTCTCTCTTGTCAACATTTTCTAATACAAGCAGACTGAGTTGTGCTTTTTGATCATTTCTGATTACAGTGTGTTTTGAATTAAACAACAGATGTGGAGGGCACTTTAAACAATTTGTATTCCTTTTCAGATTTGATCAGTAAAAGCTTGAAACGTTTACACCCATGTCCACATGAGGGCAGTGTAGGATGATAACTAATCAGTAGTCAGTTTTTGTAGCATTGCTCCCACAGTTTACTTTAAAGTCTGCACAGTCACGTGATTCTGAAATGCTCAGCACCAATTAGTATGTGTGTGTATATATATATATGTGTGTGTGTGTGTGTGTGTGTGTGTGTGTGTGTGTGTGCGTGTGTGTGTGTGTATATATATATGTATATACAGTATATGTATGTATATATATGTATATGTAGATGTGTATATGTATATGTATATACACACACACACACAGACATATATATATATATATATATATATATATGGTTACAATCACTTCATTATGATTGTGTTTTAATGTCTATCATAACATCATTTCATATTTCTTGATAATGGCACAATTTACATTAAAGGGTTGCTGCATCATAAATTATTTATGATGTTTTTGAAACATCTGTGATGTACTTTAATGTTTGTACTTATGTATCTGCTGAATGCTTTCATAAAATGACGCTGTGCTTACACTCAGTACAGTAAGGACAAATTCACACAGGCAGTATTAATGCTGATGAAGTGACTTCAGTATTGTCTCACAACTTGAGTAGGTAAGTGTGTTTGTATGTAAATGGAGGAAGGAGGAAAGCAGAGGGGAGGAGCTCTTGTTGATCTCAGCTTCTGTGTGGGTGTTTGTGTGCATGTATATGTGTGTGTGTGTGTGTGTGTGTGTGTCTGAGCGCACACTACATCACAGCAGGCCACAACAACCTCAGAGGCAGTGACAGCCACGCAATGCCTGCACAGATGCACAGGATTAACCAGCCTTTAACTTGAGGACCGAGTGAGTTTTGGTACTGAGCTACTGAGCACCATCTCCATGCCCGCAGTAAAGGTAAGGTGGCATGAATAATAATAATAATAATAATAATAATAATAATAATAATAATAAAAATAATAATAATAATAATAATAATAAAATTTATTTTGCTTACAATATATAATACATTATTATTATTTTTACTGGTAGTAGTAGTAGCAATTATATCACTGCAGTTGGGACAGTTATGCACAAAAGTATATTTTTGCTTGCTGACATCAAAAGTCTTCATTAGAACAAATATTTTAATGGTCTTCAGGCCTGTTTCACACTGTAAAGTCTATGGCAGACTGGTGTATAACTATTTATGTCTCTGAGTTTCCTTTTTGTCTGGGTTCACCAGAGGGAGTTAATTGCTTCCCATTATGTTAGAATCCCTGGTGGCTTGCAAACTCTGTGTGAGTGTGTTTTGGGAGTTGACTAAGACAAAGAGGAGGAAACACATGAAGTCAAACCAGGAAATGACCACAAACAATAGCCTTACAGTAGCTGTGCAATACGCCATACCTCAGTCATTCTGTTGTACAGAAAAACTGTTTCACAGAAAAACTTTGACTGTATGACATATACTGGATACATTTAACTCTATACGTCTTCATGAATTTGTATTTAGATCTTTCTTCTTTCAGTGATACAGGCTACATCAAACGGGTCTCGTAATCCTGAATACATGTAAATTCTATAGACCGTTATATCCCTGCTGAAATAAAAAGCAGCTTAGCCTGGAGGAGCCTCATCTGAATGTTCATCCTACAAATCCTATCAGTGTGTTCGTCACCAGCGCAAAAATAGGTCATGTATCCTTCTCTGCATCGCTTGATGCAAGATATGATGAACATGTGGGTGCAGGAAGCTGTCAAAATCCCTTTGTGCTCTGTATTCAAAAATAAACCTTTTGATTTTTTCTGCAGCGGTACCAAATCCTTTAATACAATCTGGAGAGGAGTATGAAAAAAGTGGTGCCTACAGTCAGGGACTAAATCACATGAATGCTAATGAGTTTTCATATTTTCTCTGTACTTGCACTGCTGGAAAATCTATCAACAAAACAACGTTACAGAATCTACTGTTTTGACTGAAAGTGCAGGGGCATAATTTCTCAGCTCTAGTCCTGGTCCTGGAGCCCCTCCAGTTCCACACCTGACTTAGTTAACAAGTCAAATGGGTGTGGCAGAGCTAGGAACACAAACACAAACACATTGCAAATATATAAGCAATATTAGGCCAAATGTTGTATTTTATATGATTGGATTTAAATTGCAGCATTAAAGCAGTATATCTTTCCATGGTGAATACTAAACAAATCCTTTTATTTTATTTTAGATGTCATGGCGGCCAGCATACAGAAGTTCCAAGTTCCGTAATGTGTATGGTAAAGCCGGCAATCGAGAGGAGTGTTATGAAGGTGTTCCCATCACCAGAAACGTTCATGATAACCACTTTTGTGCTGTCAACCCCAAATTCCTAGCAATCGTCACAGAGAGTTCCGGTGGAGGATCTTTTCTGGTCATCCCAATTTACAAGGTACAACTCTCTGCATATGAGTAGTAATGAAAGAGAACTGTATCTTATTTTGTCCTTGAAACTAATACATGAAGTATATACTGAAGTGACTGTACTTCAAGACTATACTAACATTTCAAGACATTATTGTTCAACTCTAGTGCTTAGATATTGTTGAAAATGTATGTGGTACTCTTACCCAAAAGCTCAGAACATCTTTTTGCTCTTTACATTCAAAGCACTTGATGCTCATTTCAAAGACGCGCGTGGGGGAGGGGGGGTTTCTTCGTTATGTTCCACCACATTTTCATTATTTTTTTTTTTTTTTTTTTTTAAGTTAAATTATACAAAACCAATTGTATCATATCAATGTAAAATACAACTGCCCATGACTTTGCAAATTCATCTTTGTGGGAGGAAAGGAACTGCCTATTAATTACAACACCACATGACCCCACTTCACACACTACCACAGGATTCATTTGCTACAACATTTCCTTTTTTTCTTTTGTAAAGCAGAGTTTGTTAAAATGTAGATAATGTATGACTTTTTTATTCAAGCACATTTTTCGCTCTGTGTGTATTTCGATCCTTGGTAAGGTTTTGACATTGTCCTTTTCCTTAAGCATAGTTTCCCTGCACATTTTTCACCTGTGGTGTATTTTTGGTGACAGTACTGAATGCACTAATGCTTGTTCTTCAGAGAAAAATAATAAACTCATTTTCAAAAAAGCTAAAAATGCAATAAAAACTAAAGTCTGTAATTTGGTCATTCAAAATTACAAATTTTATTGTATTTGGTAAACCTAATCTAGTATTAAATCACAATTTAGAAATTGAAAGACTCCAAAAAAAGTAGGGACTGAGGCGAAGCAAGACTGAAAAGGTTATACAAGTAACTTTCTGAAAGGTATCTCAGTTGACAGGTTAACTGGTCACAGGTGTGGGCATCAAGAGGATCCACCAAAGGATGCCATAGCCACATTGCTGAACACTGCATCAATAAATTCTTCCTTTTTAATGCAAAATGCAAAAATCTTTTTAATGCAAAGAGGAATCCACACATCACATTTGTGCAGAAATGCCGTTCTCTGGAATGTTCTCTGTCTTCTTAGATGAAAAGAAGGACAGTGGAAATGGGTTCTGTGGCCAGGTGAGTTTAGATTTCAGATGAAAAAGATAAAAAAAAAAAACATTTGAACTTTTATCAACGAAAAGTGCAAAAACAACCTCTGTGATGGCATGGTGGTGCATCAGTGCCTATGGCAAGGTGGAACTGTATATTTGTGAAGGCCTCACTGATGCCGAGGCTTACATTGGAATATGCTCCCGTAAAGATGGGAACTTCCTGTATATTTCAGCAGGACCAGGCTTCATAGATATTGAGTGTTTTCTTGACTGGCCCGCCTGCGGTCCAGATCTGTGTCCTATTGAAAAAATCTGGTGCATCATGAAGGGCAGAGTCAGACCACAGACTGCTGAGCAGCTCAAATATTGCATACAGTAAGAATGGACAAAAATCCCACTTGCAGAACTGCAACAAGTAGTTTCTTCAGTTCCCAAACGATTAGGACATGTAATAAAAGAACCGTGGATGTGACCCAGTGGTAAACTTCTCTCTCTCCCAACTCTTTGGAGCAGGTAGCAGGCATCAATTTCTAAATTTGGTTTGTCAGTAAAAACACTGAACATATTTTCTTTGACCCTTTGCCTTTTTTTTTTTACTTTTAATTACCAAATTACAGATTTAAGTTTTTAATTGCATTTTTGTAAATTGTCCCAATTTCTTTAGAAAAGGGATTTACATTAAACTGACAATGAAATTCAGTTACACCAAACATGCAGACAGGTTCAGATGTGCTTGGCGGTTGAGAGAAGAATGGAGATGTGTGAGGCTGGTACAGAGTCAGTCGTGTGACATTTACCCAGTCAGTTCAGCGCCTTCTCTCTCACCGAAGAGACTGAAGTCATACATAGACTCATCATTGTCAGCACAATCAGTGCAGCTTTCAGTGAGATATTGAACGTAAGTGACGTAGTTACATTAATGAATGAATGATAGAAACTAATTCAATGAATCACACATCACTAATAAATCTAGATTATATCTCATATGTGCTGTTGTTTACACATGGTATTAACTGTATGCCTTCAGTCAAGGTTAGGATGTTATGGAACATATATATTCAGAAATAATAAGTAAAATATTAGTATTTGGTCCATGTTATATTACGAAAAGGGAGCAGAGAGATTAAAAAATACAGTTATATTGAGAATTTACCACAAGAATACTAATTTATTCAATAAAAAAGCATACATTCTTTTAAAGAAGCACAACCAATGCTTGATTATTAAGTATCGTAAAATTCTAAAGAGTAGAAAAAAGCTCCACAGAGAGAATGTAATGTGTTAAAACCCACTATTCAAAAGGCTTTATTTAAGTATCTGTTGTTTTTAGTTTTAAAGATGTTTAACGCAAGAGGAGGCTCACAAAACTCACAAAAACACAAACGATATGAGCACAAACCTTTATCCTAGTCCTGAGCTTCTAGTTTTGCTTATTGAGACAAATACAGTTCTGCTCTGGGGATTGTGGGAAGATCACTGGACATAAATGCTAGTGGCAGGTGCAGATAAGTGTAATGTGTATACGATTAAAAAAAAGTGACCAAATCTGTCCGTTATATTTGGAGTAAGACGCATTGTACTTGGACATGTGGTGAGAACGCTATCTGGCTAAATAAGATCTGTATTCTATAGAAATGTGCATGG
This sequence comes from Brachypetersius gabonensis, assembly GCA_037577145.1. Lineage (NCBI taxonomy): Eukaryota > Metazoa > Chordata > Actinopteri > Characiformes > Alestidae > Brachypetersius > Brachypetersius gabonensis. The sequence goes on from JBBJLR010000133.1 coordinate 13,106,078, forward strand.
ATTCGAATTCCTGGACTGCTTGTGGCACTACTGAGGTTCCCTAGAGCAAGGTACCGTCCCCACATACTGCTCCCCCGGCGCGCCCACATTGATGGCTGCCCTCTGATTTACTTTGGTTAAATGTAGAGAAAGAATTTCACACTGTTCACACTGTGTGCTGTGGTGTGGTGTGATCATGTGTGACAGTGAGGGGCCACTTTACTGATATTTCTTGTGCAATTTCCCCCAGCATCAATTACATTTTCTGATTCTGATTTGTTAAAGAAATGTAAAAAGTGAGATGTTTTGCTGATGTACTCAAATCATGTGTAAATCAAGTTCGTCTTTCACAAATAATTTGTGCATACAGTCAAAGTGAAAGAGCAGCATGATTACACTTTCAGACTCTTTTGCACCCCCTCTCAGTCATTGTTCACTAAAGACTAACAGCATCATCTTGTGGAAAGAGAGCAGCAGTGCAGTGCAGTGCAGTATACTTCATAACTAATTCTCTGGTACTTAACTGTGAAGAGCTGATATAATGGCCAACACAAAGCTGTTTGTTTCTCTCCCCCAGACAGGCCGTGTAGACCCTCATTACTCGAAGGTATGTGGTCACCAGGGCAGCGTGCTGGACATCAAATGGAGTCCTTTCAGAGACAATATCCTTGCTTCCTGCTCAGAAGACTGCACTGTGAGTAATACACAATACACCATGTGTTTACACATTCATGCATGTAGAAAATACATGATGGGGATAAAGGTTATTTAACAAGGTGTGACTGACATTTATTACTGCTAGTAATGGTGAAATGATTTATACCACTTAATAAACTTAAGGCACTATGGGTGATGATGACCATGATCATGACGTCAGGTGAGGGTCTGGGAGATTCCTGATGGTGGCTTGAGACGTAACATGACGGAGGCTCTGTTGGTTTTGACTGGCCACAGCAGGAGGGTGGGGCTTATGGAGTGGCACCCCACATGCAGTGGAATTCTCTTCAGTGCTGGTTATGATGGCAAGGTAACCAACCTGATATATATTAATTGTGTCTGCGTGCATATATATATATATATATATACACATAGATATTAGGGCTGAAACGATTATTCGACTAACTCGAGTGATTCGATTACAAAAAATTCTTTGCCTCGAGGCTTCGTTTAATTCGTCACCAAAGTCCACCTGCAGGGGGTGTATGTGACCCGGGGAACATGCTATTTTTGCCGCAGGGAGGAGGGTTTTTTTGCACCGAAGAAGAGCACACAGCACAGAACAGGAGATATGAAGTAAAGCCGAGCGCAAGACTTTCTTTTAAATCCCGCTCCCGCAAAATTTCTGACGATTCCCATCCACTCACACCCGCTCCCGCCTGCTCTCCCGGTCATATATGAAAATATATTTTTAAAGTTAAATAACGATCACTGTTCTGTTATTGTAAGTTAGTGGCGCACACTGGCTGTGAAAAACGGAGAGAGCAGTACGCACTAAAACTCAGTGCACTGCCGGTAGTGCCCGGTTTCGGACACAGCCTATGAATTCGGACATACTACTCGCCTCGCATACTGTTTTTCGCATACTATATAGTAGGGAAGTATGCGATTTCGGACGCAGCCGATGTCTTTTGGAGGATACACGGTACGACGGAGCAGACGTGATTGAAGTAATACGGAATCACAGAGGGACCAAAAAAAGCACAAATAAAGCATAAACCTGGGTCGTAGTCTGGCGCAATAGTGCCACCTGCTGGCCTGACACTTCTGCTGCCTTACACATTCATAAAAATAAAAGCAAGAGTGTGTGTTTACTGGTTAATACACTACTGTTTATTTAAAGTAAACGAAAACCTCAAAGTTTTTTAGAACTTTTTGTTGCTTAACTTTGCTGTATCGTGAACCGTACCGAACCGTGACCCCTAAACCGAGGTACATTCCGAACCGTGACATCTGTGTACCATTACACCCCTAATATATACATACATATATATATATATACACACACACACACACACACGAATGTACAAATGTAGTGCTTAAGCTAATATAATTTGGGATCGGGATCTCAAGATACTTGCAATGTTGTGAATAGTTTCAGCAATGAGAAGAAGGTTTCAGAGCAACAAAATTAAAGTCACTCAAGTAGGTTGTTTTGTTACACTTCAGTTTGGCACACCTTAAAACAACTCAAATATTAACCCATATTTATTTCTTTCTATTAATATTTTTAACCTATTGGTATCTCTTTTGATTTCCATTGTCATATACTCTTTTATACTTTGGAAGATCATTCTGTGGAACTTGGAGGAGGGCAAGGCTGTGAGGATGATTGACAGTCACTCAGATGTGGTCCTCTGCATGTCCTTGAACACAGATGGAAGCCTACTGGCCACCAGCTGTAAAGACAAAAAGCTGAGAATTATGGAATCACGCACTGGAATGGTGCTGCAGGTTTGTCACTTTTTATATTTATATTAATATGAAGGTTTAAGGTATTTAATCACTGGTAACATGTCCTTCCCAACAAAATATGTGCATGTTACAGGTTATATTAAAATAACGTGGCCATTACTTTACACATTAAATGATCTTGTGAAGCCTTTAAACAATTAATCATGTTTTCTGAACATATTCACTTCTAATTTTAAATATTCCATAAGTCACTTGCAATTTAAAATTCAAATTCCCTGAAGATTGTGGGAAGATGAACGTTACATACACCTTGTGACACTGACTAAAGGGGTAACTTTGAAAGTGCTCTAACTATTATTATAGACTATTATAAATTGGAAGTATTACTAAAAATACATCATTTTAAATAAAACACATTGTTCATAATGCTCTCATGCCACTGATGTTCGTTAACTGCATTTTGTGTATTTGCTAACAAACAAATTTTTTTTTACATTTGCAAGCATTAAACAACACTCATATAATCACTTTTAATATCTGAAGAATCATAAGAAACTTTTTAATTAGGTTTTTAAAGCAAAATGATGACAGGAGATATTGCCGTGGCCCTCACTTTACAATTACAGTTCGGGCAATACAATATGACCGGTACTTGTTTCTTTATGGAAACAGGCCTCCTTCTTGGAGGTTATTAGTCAGAAAATAAACATACAGGTGCTGGTCATAAAATTAGAATATCATGACAAAGTTGATTTATTTCAGTAATTCCATTCAAAAGGTGA
>JBBJLR010000133.1:13140102-13151034 GCA_037577145.1 Brachypetersius gabonensis
TAAACAGAAGGTCAAAAAAATCGGATATAGGCAACAAATCAGAATTGAGCATCAAGACCTGCAGTGTAAATGAGGCCATTAAGGATGACCATCACATCCAAAGGCAATGAAGAAGAAAAAAAAAAATACATACATACAAAAATACAAATGTTTCAGAGAATGTGTAGGTAAACAAAAAAAAAATTAATTAAATTAAGTTTTAAAAAATCTATTAAAATACGTAATTCATATCCATGTAATGAATGTAATGATTCAGTCCCCCACAGACACTACACTTACCTGATTATATTTTGCATTAGCCACATGCTTGGTTTCCATTTTGCCATACTGGGGTGGCTTGCAAGAGAACTCGACAAACTGCAGGAGCTGCTCAAAGATGGCAGGGTACATCACCTGCAGAGTCTCAGGACCAACACAAATGGCCTGAAAATGTCAACATACACATGAACACACAATCAATACAGTGTTTCACAATTAAGATTGCTCCTATATGTGCATTCTCATAATTTAAGGACTACACTTCCTACATCTGAAACTCATACTGGACTTCGAGAAACGCATACAAGAGTCCACTGTTTCCAATAAAGAACATTCAATTAATTTTTCTGCATAAATGACAGAGTGGTTTGATATGACAGGCACCATTCTAAAGAGGCTCACCATTTATGCCCTTACAGGTAGTCTCTCAGAAAGTTAATATGAAATGGTTGGTTTTTTTTTTTTTTTAAAAAGAAGCTTATCTTTAAAGATATATTTTTTACATTCATGGCAGAGAGGCACAAACAAGGCAATGACAAGTAAAATAGTACTCAAAAGCTTATAGGTTGCGTAGGTTGACTGGTCAGAAAGTAGAATGTTAAATCAATGCTGTGACATTGCAACAACTGGATCCAAATAAAAGTCTTAATATATCTTATATCTGGTATCTGCCATTAGTCTTGTCACACCTGAATCAGGTCCATGTCTGTGTTTCTTACCTTCTGTAGAACGTCCAGTGCTGTGAGCACAGCCTCCTGCAGACTCGTGAGCACTGCCTCTGTGTAGGAAGGCAGAATGAAGGGGGAAGCATCTGAACTGATGGGTACAGACACTGCTCCATGCAATATAACCCCCAGCTTGCGCAAGTCCTCCATGCTAAATCCACCTGCTATGTGTTGATAGAGGGCAGGAAAAATTTGGATCAGTGCTGTTAGAAAGGGCTGACTTGGCACAAAGGCTAGTTTATCTGCACCACCACTCGGGGGCCTTGTGCATTCAGTCCCTGTTCGGTACCACGTACTCCACGCTGACCACCAGAGGGCAGAGTCGTCCTGTTCTTCCCCAGGTGGAGGCAGCTGAGGCTGGGCACTGTAGCGCTGAGCCAGCCGCTCAGCAAGAGAGTCCGAGCGAGCCAGGGGTCTGCCAGGGCCTGACGCCGTGAGAGGGTCCATAAGGACGGGAGGAATGTCCATAGCACCCAAAGCATCAGGTTTGTCTGCGTCTTTAACGGGTGTGACTAGCTGGAGGATCTCCTGGAAGCTCTTCAGAGCAGCGAGGGACACTTCATTGTTTTTGCTGAGTGCTGCTGACTGAATGTGGTCCAACAAGACCTCCCAGGCTTTGAAGAAATCACCTAGAAGATCATTTCAGAAAAGAAAAAAAAAAAGGATTTGCTTATTGCAGCAAAAGAATGCCATGGGAAGACAATGTAAGACGTTAGTTGTGAGCCTGAGAAAAATTATGCTACTGGTTAGAGTTGTTCTTGGAAAAGGTACTACTGGTATTTCACACATGTGGGAAGAGTCAAAAATTACATGACGTCAGAAATAATTGAATACGCTTAGGAAGTCATTGGTTTTTGAAGTTTCAGGAGGGAACCAACTGTAATGCATTGAAGAAGTCAGTGCCACTGTATAGTTTCAGTTTGTGCCAGAAATTATATGATTTTTCTTGAATTTGAAATATACTTCACTTCTCCAAATTAGTCTTGACCACTACCAGCAGCAGGACAACAGTGTAAATAACGGTTTCAACATCAGCATGGTAAATCAGCTTCTACACAGTTCTGTCATTTCTTACCCAGTTGCTGCAACAGGTATCTTCTGGTGTTAAAGATCCGAGCAACACCAGCCAGAGTGAGTACCCAAGTCTCTGCCCACTGTTTCTCTGCTGTGTCACGTGAATGATGGATGAGGATGTTTCCACCACCTGATTCAATCTTCTCCTTATCTGCAGTGGTGGAGGACTTCCTCACACAGTCCAGCAAGTGAAAAAGTACCTGTAGGTTATAGACCAAAACAGATTATCAACACAGACATGTTTTTTCTGAACTTTTTATTAGCAATAGAAACACTAGGGCTTTTTCATTTGTCTTCAGAGTATGAACTCTTGCTCCCGGTGCTGACTATTTGTTTGGCTTATCATGTCACGTTATTCCTTATTTCAAGTACGTTATTGGCAGGGAAGGACATAAAAGATTAGCATTAAAAAAATCCACATCATCCTACATTGATAAAATCTTCCACCAGGAAAACTGATTCTCCTTTGTAGTACGCAAGGGTATGCTGCACATTCATTCAGTTCTCATCACTGTAGTAATAAAGATAAAGATCCAATCCTACTGTGAACTGCAGTCTCCTTACATTCACAAAAAGATGAACCTTTCATTTACCATATTATAAAAACATCCTGTACTAATGTGTTGAATCAATCCACAATTTGAAAGACATTCAAACAACCCCAGTTGTAACCTGTCCCAACAAAAAAATGCAAAGCTCATGTCATCAGTGAGTCGACAGTGTACCTTCCACACCACGATGTGCCATGTTGGCTGCTGCAGCAGGGTACCATGGGCAGCAATAGTTGAGAACATTGTTTGTCCAGCACTTTTTCTGACAGCGGGCCGAGGATCCACACACAGCTCTCCCAGTTTGGCGTACAGACACAGCCACAGACAGTCAAAGGGGGGAGCTGGGTGAAACGGTCGGTTCAGAGGTTCCCCTTTCTCTCTGGCCTGTTTTATCAGAATAGCCTCCTCCTTCTCCAGCTCCTCTGTAATGATCTCTCCTCGTTGGAAGAAATAGTCTGAGATGTTCCACTGTGAAAAGTAAAGGGGTAATGTAAAGGCGAGAACTGGTACATTTTTGTTTTATTCAGAAAACCCTGTCTCACTAAAAAAGTAACCTTACAATACAAATACAATATAAAACATTCTTAGCTTTTAACATAGTGAATTGCAAAAGTAGTCAATTCCAATAAAATGCATAAGATCTGTCTGGACTACAAACGGCGCTGGTATTTTGTGAAGTGCCATAATTTAAGACCTTAAATTAATTTGAAATGATTGTAATGTAAGAGAACATTGTGTGACAAAAATGACTATAATATACTTCTTGTATCTATTCAACCCAATGTTATGGAAGCTCCAAGTTCACTGAAGTGAAAGATATTACTTTAACGACAACACAGTTCGCTTACAATTTATATCTATTCTATCTATTGTCTATGAATCATTAAAAAGTCCCCCTTTTGTGCATAAAAGACCACCAGAATCCAGAGACAACCCATGAATTAAAAAAAAAAAAAACACAAAGAAAATACTTGAAATAAATGGTAAAAAAAAGAGAAAACAAAAAATAGCATCCAACTGTTTTGATTTCCCAGTGAGCACTGCTGGATAAATCATAATAGCCACACTGTACCACTCTGGTCTGACCTCCTTCAATGAACTGAATCTGGAATGCAGGCACACCAGTCAACAATATCAAGGCCTTTGCATTTAAATGGCCTGTTTGGGAGCATAGCTAAAAAGTAGTTACAAATGAGGAACAAAAAAAGGCACACAGGTAGTTCTCCTGCTAAGAGAAGTTATTTTTGGTCTAAATTCGAAATGCTATGTGTGACTCAGATCCAACCCTGCCCATTCATCAATTAACACCATCCGATAAGTGAAGTATGAGGGTGGCAGTGACATTTTATGGGTACGCCTCTCTTCAGTAGATACTTGTCATAGTAGATTCAGTACATACTTGTTAAAAAGTACACATGGAAAGTGCAAAATACAGGCCAATGCAAAAGAACCTGGTTCAGTCTGTTAAGAAAACTAAAACTTGATAGAAACTTCACCTTCAGGGGGACAGTGATCGTAAATACAAAATTTACAAAACAGCAAAATTTGAATGTTCCACTATGAATAAGTCGAAGTCCATATTTTTAAAATGCCACCTAATCTCCAATATGAACACTGCAGAGGTTGAAATAATAAAGGGAAGGGGAAAATAGCACTAAATGACATCAATGGTGGTGATAAATACTGACTGGAATAATCTATGTAAAAACCAGATAAACCATTTGTAAAATCCATACAAACATTGACCTAATACTTCTGCAAGGCACTGCAATGGAAAAACAAAATAACAAAAAAGTCTACTTATAACAGTGACACCATATATCTATACAACTTACCTGTTCTAAAAATGTAAATATGCATCAAGGCCAGTTTCTAATAACTAGTTTCTTAAGAGAAAAGATATCTCACCAAAAGCCCTATTGATGTAAGGCTGATGTTCAGTTCCTGGTTTTGAAGACCAAAGCTTCCAGCTACATCCACAACTATTTGGAGGCACGTGCAAGGCATGGTGGGTAAGAAGTCTGTCACCACCAACTGGAGGCATTGGAAGGCTGTTCGAATTAAAGATTCACTAGAAACCAGAGTGAGAACATAAATGCTTTAGAAATGTGGAGCAGGGGAGGCAAGCATTCCAGTACAGACAGCTAAAAACTGTGAAAATGACAAATCTACATAAAAAGGCTAGCTGCCTCAGGCAACTTTATTTTGTGTCTACAAAGTAATTTCTGGAAGATCTCGGAAAGAGGTAAACAGTGGTGTCTCACCCCTGGTCATTGCGAATGGCTCCAATGACCCCCAGCACTAGAGGCCAGCCGGGACCAAGGCTGTCTCCTTGACTCTGCAGAATCTGCAGCACACTCTCAAGCTGTTTCTGCCTGATGTCGGCATGCAATATGTTAGAGAGCTCCTTCAGAGGGTTCAGCAAAAGCAACTGCAGCCTCTGTGGACATGAAAACATTCAAATATGATCGATTAAGTGAAAGTGGATCCACACGCTTTAAGGCCCCTGGGAAGTCTGCAGTGCCTAATCTGATTTAGACATTTGACCTACAGTCTCATCTCAGCTCAGACATATTTACTCAAGTCATACAACATATGGACAAACATGCTGTATTGGGACGCCTGACCATTACACCAACAAGGGCTTTCATGGCATTACAATCAAATACATAGACATACATAATAAGGAGCTGGTCCCCTTTGCAGCTATAACAGCTACCACTCTTCTTGGAAGGCTTTCCACAAGTTTTCCTGTGGGGAATTTGTGCCCATTCATTCTGTAGAGCATTTATGAGGTCAGACACTAATATAGGACCAGAAGACCTGGTTCACAGGTGTTGGATGGAGTTGAGGTCAGTTATCTGTATGGGCCAGTAAGGTTAATCTCATCCAGACATGTCTTTATAGAGCATGCTTTGTGCACTGTGACACAGTCAGGCTGGAATAGAAAAGGTTCTTCCCCAAACTGTGTCCACAAAGTTGGAAGCATGGCATTGTCCAAAATGTCTTGCTCTGCTGAAGCATTACGACTGTCCTTCACTGGAAGTAATGGGCCTAACCCAAACTCTATCCCAATACTATTGTCCTTACAGTCCATTTCTTCTGCTCAGGATAGGGTACCCACATAAGAATAAGAAGACATCAAAAGCTTATTGCTTTACAAGAAAGAATAGCTACCTGGTTCTGAGACAGTGGAGGGTCATGTTTGTATGCAAGGCCAGCTTTGATGAGCGACGTGACCGCTTCAGCCCCCCACTCTCGCATACGAGCATTAGGGTGCTGGCATACCTGACAGAAACAATCACAACGGAAGAAAATTGGTGAATGAAGATGGATAAAACAGAAAATTTCGATAATCACAATAAAGACATTAATACACATGTAGTGGTCACACAAATACAAAGGCGAGAAAGACATACACCACACCCAAATATTTAAAATTTGTTTGTAATGAAAATGATTAACAAATCAATATTTGATAGTAAAAGCATAATAAAAATTGCGAGGGGTGTAAACAATACAGTGTTGATATGTATCGTGTGCTGCAGATTCATGCTTAAAAAAAAGGAACGGCACAAGAGATGGAGAAATAATCAAAAGCACTGACATCACATACAGAAGCTGTTTCTGTACTGACATACAGAAGCTGTTTCTGTTTCTATAGCAGTTTTTCAAAACCCTCTTTTGATGCAGCTCTTACTAGGACTCTCACATAAAATGAATATGCTTGCTTGTTTGCATTCTGAATGAGAACTGCCCTGACTAAGAAAAAGAAAATCATACTGGCTTAAGCATTTTGTATCATGATGTTTAGCTTTTTAACACCAATCTTTTAAAGATCTGCCAGTTCTATGGGTTCTCTAAATCAACACCTCATTTTAATTAATTGCATACACACAGATGTGCTTTGATGCAGCTTAATGCATGATATTACTAGGCATCTCTGTATAGTTTCACCACTAACCCGCTAATTAGTTCAATCATCGTATGCTGGCTCTTTCAAAGGATAAGCAAAAAGGAAATGTTAAAGACTGTATTGTCAAAATCACCTCAATTAATGTTAATATAGGAGTTGTAGTTGAGTAGCCAAGGAACTGAAATGTAATTGGGTTGCTTGGCTGATTCACCAAAATCAGTGTTATCTTGGGCATTCCATTCCTATTTTAGTTTTAGTTGGGATTAGTCTGTAGGATTTCTTTCAATAAAAAAATCAAAAGGACTCTTTTGATTCAGTAAGAGTGAGAGAGAGAAAGAGAGAGAGAGAACAGAATTTAGGAACTTACCTTCTGCAAGACAGACATGTTGTAAGGAACAAGAGAGCAGACAGACAGACAGAGATAAAGAGAAGGGGACAGACAGAGAGACCGTGAGCGAGATGAAAAGAGCAACATGAAGACAAGTATTCCGCGTTAGAGTTTAAACAAGTGACTACAGAGGAGTTCTGGGTTAGTGACAGACACACATGGCTACAAGCAGAGACAGCAGGTTAATGATGACTACACACCAACATCCAGAAACTCTCCAACCTTCCACTAAGAGCTGATTCTCCTCCAGAATCAGAAAAGCATTACTGAGGAAATCTTATGCCAATTTTGTGGTCAAGCTCTGTACCTCCAGTAGGTGGGCAGTCAGGGGTCTCCACAGGATCTCTATGCGGTCCATATTCACCAGGCCCGTCTCCAACAGCTTAGCGACTGCAAACAGAGACGGCTCCTGTCGGGCAGATAGAAACGGCCATTAGAAACCATGAACTGTCCACAGAAACACAAGCTATACTCGTGTTGAAAAAACTATAACCTTTCACCCTGGTTAAACACACAACATACATTTGGGACAAATGATCGTATTGTGGGAATATGCACAGCCCCCAGTGGCAGGTGCAGGACTTTCAAGCAGACAACTGGGGTTCAATCTTCAGTGAAAGAATCGTTTGAGGTAGCTAGTGAACTAGTGGCAGGGAGTTGCCCCTGTGATCAGAAGATAGTGGCACCACTAAGGTACTCCCTGGGCGCCCCCAATGGTTGCAGCCCTCTGCTTCACTTGGTGAATGGGTTAAATACAGAGACAGAATTTCACAGTCAGTGTGTCCGATTGGCCAGAAACTCTAATTTCTGACAGCTCTGAATTCAACAGGAAAAGGATTTCAAACGAAGCAGTAGCAAACATACACATGTCAGAAACAGCTGTTATGATGTTGGCATGCAACAATTTGGGTATCAAAATACCAACACAGTCCAAATTTGTTTTCCAGTCTTTTAGACTGTGCAAAACTGTGTTATCATATGCAATGGGCTTTCCAAGCATCACTTATTTTCAAAGAGCCTTTAAACTCTGCAAATAAAAAATATATTTTCAGCCTTATATATTTTGGCATGTACTGTATGTTAGGCTCTGTCTCTTTATGACTGATGTCAGCTTAAAGTTAAATAATTATCAGCAGTGTCTCGTACTCCAGGTTTAAACAGAAGCAAAATGGCATGAGCAGAAAACCTGAACTGTGAATTCTAAACATTGTGTAGTTTAGTATTTATCAGTACAGATTCGTTTTTCTTTTGTCATTTAGAAATAAAAAAGTTATTAACTGTCAGTTTAATATAAATAAGCTTTGCCACTCGTGAAGAATCAAACTTAACAGTGTGTTAATGAGGACATACAAGCTAAGTTACACTGGTTACCACAGTAGCTCAGTCTAGTTATTGATTATACTTAAAGCACAACATTCGAAAGACGAGCATTTCTGACAGACTGAAATAAAGCATAGGAGCAAAGGAAGAAGAAATTCTGCCTGTGTTAAATACCCACAGTCTCTTCTGTGATATTTAATCATCTTACATACATTTTGAATTAATAATTTTACCTAACCAAGCGTCTGATGCAATTTCATTTCCCAGCCTCATTTTTCTAGTCAGATATCAGTTTTTATTGGCAACTCTAAATGGTACATATTGCAACTACTACTTGCTGGAACACGTGAACGAAAACACGCAGAATGTCTCATGGAACACCAGAGGTCATCAGAAAATAAAAAGTTAAAATATGAATTAAACCAATTTGTTACCCAATACATTTGCACATTTCATTCTGCAGTATCAATAATGCAAACCCTGGTGTTGGCAATGATCTTTAGGTAAGTAAGACACGTTTAAGGAGAGATAGAAATCTACCTTGTTATTTCCATAAGCCATCTCCATAGCTTCCATGGACAGGGAACACAAGGCATTAATCAAGTGATGGAGGGAGACATCATCCAGGTACCTGCAACCACAGAGCAGCACTCAGTGCAGCAATGACATTACATTAGACACGGCTGGCTGTGATGGATGGGCAGTCATTGTCCAAAACTTACTGTGAGCTTTCAAAGAGTCTCGAGAGGATGTTGGAGATGACTGGAAGGTCTGTCATAACAGCGGTTGTTAGAACCTGTGAAAGAAAAGTGTTGGTACAGGCATGTCCATGTGTGAAGAGAAACAATTAGTTAGGGTGGTTTAAAAAAAAAGTAACATACGGTACTGGGCCCTTCCACGGCTCTGCCAGGCTTCAATGCTCCTCCAACTCCTGGTTTCAGACCCAGGATCCATACAAGGTGCTGAAGAGAAAGAAAGAATTGTGCAGTTTTTGCAATGAATAAACATGCACATTAGTTTATCATGGTGTTGAATGGAAATGCCTCATAGTCATTAAGCATTAAATAACATTTGAGTGTCAGCACAAGTGCTGCACAATTTCAGTATAAATAATGAATGCCCTCTGAAAAATTACATGTAAGTGAAGGTGAGGACTGATTATCCCCAGTTTGTACTGCACATATGCACAGTAAGCCTTACTTCACACAAACAAGCCAAGTCCAACAAAAGGGTTTCAGATGAAGAATCATCATTGTAGGGTAGTGAATTTAGCTCCAGGACAAGACATTGACTAGACAAATAAAACAAAGCAAACAGTCGCGCGTGGCAGACTGAGGGCTGTGTGAGTAACTGTGTTAATACCTGCAAGGTAGCAAGCACCAACTGCCAGGAGGTTCCCAATACAGCCCCATGGCAATGAGCCAGGTTCAGCAGAGTCCGCATACACTGGATGTTTTTGGCTGTGAGCTGAAAACACAGAGGATAGAGAGAGAAAGAGAGGAAAAGAGATGAATTAGGGAATAATGAGACAAATGCTACACTACATGCAGGGGTTGACATAATTATTTTGCTGTAGTTCTCTAATGAGCACCTACATTTATGAATTGGCATGCACACAAATGCAAATTTTTTTTTTTTACCTTACCAGGGAATACTGAAAACTGGTGCGCATTTGTCGTACCACATACGCCAATTCGTACATGCATACAGTTTATGTCAATCCCTGACTATATGGACAAAAGTATTGGGATGGTAATCTTAATGCTTTAGTATACCAAGACATTTTGGACAATGTCATGCTTCCACCTTTGTGGACAGAGTTTGGGAAAGGTCCTTTTCAATTCCAGCATGACTGTGTCCCAGTGCACAAAGCAAGCTCCATAAAGACGTGGCTCGATGAGTTTGGTTTGAAAGAACTTGACTGGCCCACACAGAGCCCTGACCTCAACATCCAAAACATTTGGGATGAACTGGAACAGAGATTGCGAGCCATGCTTCCTCTAATCTTTTGTCCATATACTTTCATAAGATGTAAAAACCTTCCAGACTGTATCAGATTTGAAGTTTCTTAACTGTAAAACTGAACTGACCACAGGTGTTTACTTATAATATTTAAATAACAGAAATGTATGTGAACATATATGTGTGTGTGTCTTACCACCACAGTGCCCTGTGGTTGTGAAGTGAGGGGCTGTCCCACTGCTACCACCTGCTGATGAGATTCACTGGATGGACTGATGATCTGCACATTCTGACCTTGGATAGAGTATGCTGCGACACACACAGACACAAAAACAAATGTATTTACAGTGCAAACTTGCGCCATATGTTGTGTACTGAGCTGTCATCGTAACTTTATCAGCTAACCATCTATATTTTCACTGTCTGTAAAAAATGAAACGCTTTACACTGTGTCAAAATTGGGCAGAACAGTAGAAATGTTGGAAAATTACTGGGGAACAATAATTACATTACAATTCCACAGAGGTATAAGACTGCTTTCCCCTGGCCTGTAAAGTTACAAAGACGTTTTGTTGTGACAGTGCGTCAGTATTTTATACAATTATTTAGAAAAGATAAGCCTTTATTAGTCCCACAAGTGGGAAATGTATATGCACTTTAGTTGTACAGTCGTGGCCAAAAGTTTTGAGAATGACACAAATATTAGTTTTCACAAAGTTTGGTGCTAAACTGCTTTTA
>JBBJLR010000133.1:13151956-13167674 GCA_037577145.1 Brachypetersius gabonensis
TTTGTGTGTGTGTGTGCAAGGGTGTGTGTGTGTGTGCAAGTGTGTGTGTGTGTGTGCAAGTGTGTGTGTGTGTGCGTGCAAGTGTGTGTGTGTGTGTGCAAGCACGTGTTTGCGTGTGTGTGCAAGCAAGTGTTTGTGTATGTCAGGCTACCTAGCATCCAGTAGGAGGGACAGAGCAGCAAGCAGGCCACACCAGCACGCACTCACCATCTCTTCCCATACCTGATGGGGTTCTGTAACACAGGCACAAAGACGCAGACACACCGTTTTTGTGCCAGTTCATTGTTCTCTCTACTACAAGTCCAGTCCAAGAGCCTTCTGCGTATTTCAGTATTATCCAAAAACACCTGAAGCAATTAATCAGCTCACTATCTAGACTTTTCTCTAGGGCCATTAAAATGCATTCAAAATCATGACAATTTCAAAAAATGATAAAATGCATCACGCAGCAAAATTGCAATCTAACTTTGCTCTTAGTATAATGAGAATATTTGGATCTGAATATTCAATAATATGAACAGACTGTGGGTATCATTACACATTACACTCAAGGCAAGCAGGGGGTCCAGGGCCGGGACTGATAATTAATCATCTTTACAACCCTATACTAAAGAAATATAATGCTGGGCACAATTTTCCCCTTGCCCGAAAAGAAGCTGTGACATGTTTCATGTCTGAGCCTTTAGTTTTGTGCTAAAGCTACACGGACAATGCGACTCGTAAGTTTATAGACAAAAATAAGACAAACGTCAGTAACTGTGTTTACTGTACACACAGTACGCATCATACAGTACAGTACGCATCATATGCTGTGTGCTGAGCTGTCACAGTAACTTCATCAGCTAGCCATCTATATTTTCACGGTCTGTAAAAAAATGTAACACATTACACAATGTCAAAATGGGGTAGATCATATTTATGTAAATATAAATACTTATTTTATTTTGTAAAAATTTTTAAAAAATTAAGGCTTTGTGATGACTAATGCCACTGCCTTTGGTGCTTATGTCTGCTTTTATAGATAACAGATTCAGAACCATCAGAAAGTTTTAGATTAATTAACAACTCATCATACATAGAAGCAAATGATTACTAAATGAGAAAGACAGTCTACACAGTGCTAATTGGTAAGCTATAAGCTTCATTCACATTGTATGTGTTTGCCTTATAGCTCCAGTGAAAGAACTAAAGAAACAAATTATAGTCACCACTCCTGTCATTTCATTTGATAAAAGAAGAACGGTTTAAATGGATTGTTTTGGCCAAACAAACAGTGTAAAAGACTTATCACAGTGTTGGAATGGAAGGGTACTCACGTGGTTCATGTGGAGTGCCCTGACTTTGCACTGGGGCAGCAGATTCTGACCCTTCCCTGGCTGCAGCTCCTTCCTCTTCTTTAGAAAGCTCTCTCTCAATCATAGAGGTGATGCCCCGGACCAGGTCCAGCAGGGCACTGAAGGCCACAGACATAGCATAGCCCTCAGGGATGGAGGGTGGCTCCACCTTATCCAGCATCTCCAAACTGGCACAGGGAGGCAGAAAAGGTTCATCAGTGGAGGCTCATTTGTAAATAAATACTCCGAATTATTTAAAACTTTTTTAAAGTTTCATTCTAGACAGAAAATAACAAAGAACCTTTGTAAAATTTAGACACTCTTACAATTGTATGTGTACTGTTACTGTTATTAGTAAGATTCTGTGGGTACTGTCAAGAGAGAGGTACTGACTAGGTGGCCTTGGCACTGCCCTGAACACTGACGGTCATTAGAGGGATCCAGGTGCCGCGGTACTCAAAGGCAGCTTGAGTGGTCAAACCTCCACCACCCCCCACTGCTCCTGCTCCACCCTGAGCTGAAGCTTGACCACTAGATGCTGATCCACCTGAAAGGAAGAACAGAAAGGAAAAGGCAGTTACAGATTATACATCTATAGAATATAACTGAGGAATATGTATTGACTTGCACAGTTAATACATCTTTAATAGCTCAGTAATGTGCGTGTGTGAACTGTGAGACACCTGTTGGCGTGTTGGTAGAGGAGACATTTCCCACACTGGGTACAATGAAGAGAGACTGGATGAAGGAGCCCAGGGCATTGACAATGTCTCGAAACACTTTGGTAGAGTGCTGCTTCATGTCATATGACTGGCAGAAAGACCTACACACAGTGTAAGGATACGCAGAGCACACACAAGGGCCCAACATTAGCTATGGGTCCTTTCAAACTATTTGTCTTATTCAAAAACAGATTTTTACGGTTAAAAAAATTTGTGTTGATTTTACCTCCTGTAATTTGTGCAAATATTGTATTATTAGCTATTGAACTATAGCTAAAAATACACTCATTTTGTTCACAAATAATCAGGAGGCAGGACTTGGATGGGATGGAAGGAGTTCCCAACACCCAGATGGATTCTTACCGTAACAGATGAGGCTGAACACACAGCCTGTGTACCGACTCCACAGCCACAGCTCTGAGCCACTGTGGCTTTTCCCCATCCAGAAACTTCACCAGCAAAGACAGGAAAATCTCACACTCTGTCACCTACGCAAAACACAGATACAAAACACAGAGTAGATTATGAGGGTCTATGATAAAACCCAGTGAATAAAACCCAGTGAAGCAAAATGTAAGGCCAAATAAATAAATCTTTCAGTTCATCAACAATGAGAGATATTTAATGTTACAGTACAATATATGAAGCCGACAGTAAGGCTATTCAATATCCTTCAATTCTTCTGTTGGACACAATTGATTTCTCACTTTAGTTGTCTGGTTAATCAAAAAATCCTGCATTGTGAAGTACCTGCTCTGTCTCATTTGTCTTTATGTTTAGTGTTAGAGTGGTTTAATGAATCATTTTGGATAGTCGCATTACCAGCAGGCTGTAGAAGTGCTTGATGAGCACTGAGACGACACGGAGCAGACGCATGCAGATGGGGAAATAGGGTTTCTCGACGGGGGCGGGAGACGCAGCAGAGCTGCTGCTGCCCTGCCGAAACTTGATGTTGGGAGAAAAGAGCTTGATCACCAGAGGACATACGCGCTCCTTCAGCAAAAAACTGAACTCCTGGTGCTGAGCGGGGAGAAGACACAAGATTTAAAAGATATAAAAATATTCAAGATTTAAAATAGTCAAGGATCATGGAAAAATACTTGGTGGAGAAGAAAAAAAAGAAAGGGTGAGGTCATCTCAAACGTATACTGATGTACCCAAATGGTGCCAAAAAGTGTAAGAACGAAAGACGACACTTTAAGTTGTGTTCACCTGTAGAAAGACTCCTGGAAAGTCGTTTAGAACTGATTCCAGGAGTTCTAGCCCAAAGGTCCGAGTCATCTCGGTCATACCCACCAACCAGTAGGGGGCATCAGCATTCACCAGCTGACACAAGTCCTAAAGAACACAAGATGAAAACCAATACAATAGCCAGCAGGTGAGACCAGTTCAAGAAGAGAGTACACAGTTTTGTAAACCACTTGGATATAACCGTTAAAGTGACAAAAACACTACATTGCATAATAGGTCTACCAAGGTCTTCAAAAACTGCAGGTACAGTAATCCCCCAGTTTTACGCGGATCGGATCAGGAGTCGCAGATTCAGTCACATGAAGATTTTTTTTAAAGAACCTTAAACTGCAAATATCCTCGCCCAGAGGTGGCAGAAATACTCTGAAAAGCAGTCAACCACCATAAAAAGAAGAAGAAGAAGAAGCCCGCTGCAGCGTGCCATTGTCCTCCTATTTAAGTGTTTTAAACTTTCCCCTGCACATTTTCAAGTTATCTGGTATTAGTAAGCTGCGCCCAGTCTAAACATGTGGGTGGGGAGAGTTATTACAATGTTTTTTTGTTACAATGCACACTGCTAATGATTCTGACTATTTACCTTTACATTTTCTTTATGGGAAATGCATTAAACTGAATTTAAAATAAACTTAAGTGTTCTGAGAGAATATTTGGGGATATATTTAGGGTTTACACAAAAAATAGGCGTTTTTAGGCATTTATTTTATCCTAAACACAACAACACGGTTTTTCAATATACGCAGGTTCTCTTGAAACGTAACCCCCGCCAAAAGCAGGGGATTACTGTATATCCTCTACATAGAAGAAACCCACCTAACATACCAAGTACTCATACATATCTGTAGCAGCTAAATGCACACAGAAGCTTGTGGAGACTTCGGTGTTCATAACTGTACCTGGAAGAGCATGTAGGCATCCTTAGCACTTGGTCTGAGGGTGCTCACAGATCTGCGGTTGCTGTTGCCCTGCACAGCAGGAGGCTGCTCTGCCATTCCTGTTGGGCAAATCAGAACACAGCACAAGACCATTGAACAACAGAGCTATTTCCACTGATGAAGAATGATCTAACATTTACCACAGTTTCATTTACCATAGTTTTCAAGTTTAACAATCAAAAGTGTCACAAAATCTTTGATACAAAGTTATACAAAACTGTGTCAACAGCATGTGATTGACTGATCCTCTAAAATCCTTGTTTTAAAATACTTAAAAGGACCTAACTGACCACATAATCCGCACATTTGTCATATACCTTTGAATTTCTCATCTTCCGCAACCATCCTCTCAAACACCACGGTGACGACCTGTCTTACTGTAGCTGCTGCCGTGTTATTGGTTATGTTGTCTTTAGTGAAGTGGAGACGAAAGCACAACACAATGGCCTGCAAAAGAACAAGAAAATGCTCAACCTTGTGATTTGTGCCACAGTCCAGCCAGAACACAATTTTAAAGTTTTGTTTTCTTTGAACAAAAATTATTTCTATTTCATGCAGCTGACGGCACTAAATCTCTAATCAGGAAGCTGGAATTTACCACATGATTTACTAAAGATTTATCGAAGAACACATTAGCCTCGGGGCATAAAAGAAAGACCCTCATGTAGTGCTCAGAAAAAGATCAAACCAATCAAACCCATTTAGAGATCTAATTAGCCTCCACTGACCTGAGAAGTAAGTTTGCCAATGGGTCCTAACTCATTATCAGTGTTGAGGAGAAACAATATCTTATTTCTTCATTTTTATTCTGTTTTGAGTGCACTGTAGTGAATTCCATTTGTCTGGTTTAACAGTCTAGCCGCAAGCAATCAAAGTCTATAACTCGAATTTCATGAAGTTGCATCAGCAGACACCTTAATAAATACAGGCGGACTAGTGGGGATTCAAAACATCTCCACCTGTAATCAAAAATACAACATAGAGACTATGCAATCATCATAACATATATATGATCATAGTGTATGTTTGTAATTGACCAGAAGTGGAGATTTGTGTACTTATTTCCTTACGTGTCTATACACCACATTTAAGGTACCTTTCTCGTAAATGACACTTAACATTGTCATTATCTTGGGCTGATATTTGCTCAAAATAAGAAAAAAAAACCCTTGGTTAAAGTAAAAAACCATACATTGCTGCAATTTTTGAATAATCACATCATTTCAGGGCAGGATGTTACTATAAGACATTGTCAATTCTGGATAAAAAAAAGTTAACTAAGGTGTGTAGTTTCGTAGAGATCTTTAATACAGCGGTATTTTGCAGTATTAAAAAAAAAGAAATATATTGATTGACTGCATGTAAAGGCAGATGGTTACGTGTGTGTGTGTGTGTGGTGGAGTTAAAGGTACCTTTGACAGGACTTCATCATGCACCACCGTGTTGGTTGTAAGGAGCACAAGAACAGTCTGTAGTAGCTTCAGCTCCTCTAGGCCATTCTCCATGAGCTGCCACAACATATTAATGATGTTTCCTGCTGCAGCCTGAAAATGCACACATTTTGTACTGCTTTACTCTTCATTCTATTACATGCAGTTCCCTCCACAGATACCACAGCACTCCAGGTAGCACGAGATATTACAGTTCAGTGATGGTTTAGACAGGTTGTCTATTGTTTTAGAGGTTGTCTACTGTTTTTTTGTTGGCTACACAAACATCTGACGTATCAGGGAGTAAGTAACTAATGTAATCTCTCTACTGTTTTTCCTACAGTGTGGCAAGGTCAGAATCCTAATCAGTGATAAGTTTACTCCTCCACACAGGCAGAAAACATCTCCAGAGGCACGCCATTTCAGACTTTCAAAGCCATCTTTCAAAGCAGTTCAAAACGGTGACGGCTGACTTCTGCAACCTGAATGCTTCGCTGAAATAATGAACTTAAATTCTAGGCAGGTCTGTGTTTTCTTCAGGCATACGAGTGCAGAAATGTAGACAGTGAGATCTAGTGTGAAAACAATCACCTCAGCATCCAAAGCAACATGAAACAGACTTGGGAATCACAGAAGTTTTCAGTTGGCATCGCCTGACTCACCAAGCTTGAAATACCAGCCAGCACAGGGCACTGTGTTCAAAGATTTTTAGGGCAAAAGCACGTTTAAGCTTTACTGAATTGGAAGCTCAGGAATGTAATTAAAATGCTTTTACAAAACGGATTGTTACAGCTCTCAAATCTGATTGGCTGAGCCTCGTTCAAAGCCGTTGTAAAACACTTCACTCACTAGATGCCTCTGTGCTGTGAACTGAATGATCTGACTGTTTTGCTGTTCTTGTGTACTATAGACAGAACTGAGAGACAATCAAAGATCCTGGTTTGGTTTGGTTTACACTAGGCTGATTTATTTTCTTATTTTCTTATCTAGAACCAGGCTGATCATGTAACGGGTGTTAAAAAAATAGATACATAGACAAAATAGCTCATCCATTAAAACCAAATCAGAATCAGAAAACTGTATTGATCCTGGCGAAAATTGCTTATGACAAGAACCACATAAAATATAAAGCCTAAATAAATCTAATTTAAAAAAAGATTCACTGTAAAACTGCAACCTAAAAAAGTTACAAAAAAATTACACTATGTGCTGCAAATGTCTGCCTTTTAGGTTGAATCTCAAACAGTTCCCTACTGCCTATATACCTTATACACCCAAGTCATGTGCTATTTGTCCTGCTAGAACTTTGCACATACGGCTGAACCACAAATGGCTTTTTAATACATGCTAAGCAAAGTTTGGGTGCTGTATAGTAGTATAACAGTCGTAGATGTAGATAACAGTATAACAGTGCATGTATTCGTCCTGAAGCCTCATGGTACTGAAGTTACAGTTCAGTGCATGCTGTCATAGGGAGAATACACAGTGGCCTATATGCAAAAACAAATGAATGTAATAAAGAACCAAATTTGCCAGTTGGCAAAACACTACTGAGCTGTCCCTCCCAGTTATCAAAGGTGTTCTCCTTGGTTTTGTTTTTGAAAAGTTTGGGCTTAAGCTTTGAATGTTTGAAGAAAACCTAATTGGAACAATTTGCAGGACTCCTCCTAATGCAGTTTTATCTACTATTCTGTTTATTTTGGCTTTTATAACAATCAGTTTTGGACATACTGCGAGCTATTGTCCTATTGGGTTTTTTTCTGTTGCATTTTTCTCCTGGTATTGAGCTCATACTGAACTGTGATGCCCAAACATTGGTGTGAAACAAACTGTGAATTCTGTCATTAACCTCATCATTCCTATGTAGTGCACTGCACAGGGAGTAGGGAGTCATGTGAGATTCAGGCTAAAGGAAATTAATCGTAAGACAGTGTTAGCCTGGTGTTTTCGTTTTGATGAGATAAAACATTCAATATAGAATGAAAGGCAACTGAATGATGTTGCCCTTCTTCAGCAGTAAATGGCTGCTCGGCTACAGTAATGTACTCTAAAAGGTCTGCATTTTTTGGTACAAGAATTGTTAATCGCAATTTTCATTAACATTAATAATTTATTGAATTTATTGAAAATGTATGTATTTTAATATCACATTTTACCATATCTTGAGGTCATGTATTACACAGATTTAATCACAGGTAAGAGGGTTTTAGAAAACACTTACTGCTTTGGCAAAAGCTTACATGCTTAACATTGTGTTACATTGTGTTATAAATGATGCTCTAAAGTAAAACAATGCTCTAAAAATAAACAGCCAGTTAAATACATTTGGTATTATGAACCTTTGAAGATTATTTGACATACTGGTCATTTTCAATGGAGGCTTCCAGTAATGTAGGAAAGGAATAACTTGAAATCAACAGTGGCATCAAACAGATACTAATGTGCAGTGCTGTTACGTGTTGCAAGCCCTTTTATTGGCTAAAACATTACTTGGAGTCTTCCTGAGAATCGAACTATTGCGAAAGATTACGGTATTAGTGGTTCTTTAAGCTATGGTCAGTGGAAATCATCCAAACTGAAAACATGAATTTCTCAACTTCAAGCACATTCTTGTTGTGTTTACAAAAATTCCCAAGAATTAAAAGAAAGATAAACAGCAAATCAAGAAAATGGGTTTGTAAGTGTGTTTGTAAATCAGGAGAAATTCTGAGACCTATACGTCTTGAAAGATATTTAATGGAATAGTAATCCTGTCACTGTATGGCCACATACAAATACAGTAATAACACTCATGTATACATGAATTTAAGAGGACTTCAGTATCTGTAATGCAGTACCTCTGACACCACCTCGTGGGACATGAGCCTCTGAATGGCAGCCAGACACAGCTGGGTGATTTTGGGCTCTTTGGTACCACAGCCCATTAGAAAAGGTTGCACGACCTCAGAGCTATTTTCCTTCAGAGCTAAAAAGACAGACACACACACCTCAATACATCTCTCAACGGAAACAGAGATAACTATGCATAGTACTGTATGTGTCCTGATACTTCATTAAGCAGTAGGTGTAGTCTCTGAAAAACATTAGCACTACAACCAATCAAGAGCATCGTTACCTGCAAGGATGTCTGTGTTTCTCGCAGCAATTGTCTTAATCTTCACAATGCCAGATTCCGCAGCCTGCAAGCATGAGAGGAGAATGAGATAAATGCATTCATTCAGCCACACTGGAGGGCTTTCAAGTATGAACTGTCCGTTTATGTCAGGAGTTTGACTGAGCCACGGCAACATCTTTCAGAGCTGCAATATATGTTGTTTTGTCCTGCAAGTTACTGTACTGTTTTTGTGTTTGTTTGTTTATTGATTTACTGCCTTCTCTGTTGCACTCCTGTCCTATCCGCGCTTGTGTAGTCTTGTAGTTTTTTGTGTTGAATCATAGGCCTGGAGGAACGCGGTTTCATTTCACTGTTCACTGTATACACGGCAGAAATGACAATAAACTCTTAAATATCATGTGAACAGATGACTGGATATTCTAGTGCAGGACTTTTTGAAATTTATGTTCTGTCAATTATGGCAATCACACAGGTCTTGAGGCAGCAAAACAACTTCACATCATTACACTACCACCACCATGTTTGACTATTGGTATTGTGGAATGATGTGTCTTGTTTTTCAAAAAGGTTAACTTTTAGCTAGACAGTCAGTCGTTTTTTCCCCAATAGGCTTAGGGATCATTTAGGTCCTTTGAAGCAACTGATTTGAGGTCTTATCTTTCCCTTGGTTTGCAGTGGTTTTTGTCTTGTACCTTTCTAACAAATGCCAATTTTGCCCAGTCTCTTTCTTATCTGAGACCAGCTGACCTTATCTCACTTTAATGATTTCCTGGATGAGTCATCACTGTGCTCTTGGAGGAATTCTAGTAAGCCACTGCTGGGGAGATTTGTCACTGTCCCACCATTTTTCCTCCCTTTGAAGATAAATGGCTGTCACTGCGTTCAGTTGCAGAGCCTTTCAAACGCCATTGTAATCCTTTTCAGTCTAATTTATTTCAATGCCCTATTTCTTCTGGATTTTTTTGATGACGGCATCGTGTGCTGCTTATTGAGACAATATAACTTACTTCATGCAACTACAAAAGTTCTGTTTAAGTGATGTTTACATTTAACAAGGCTGACAGTAATCACACAGCACATCTAATCTAACTGATCCCCATTACTAGATATGTTTGATTAATTAAGTATTAAATTACTGTATCACACATGCAGCCAGATGATGGTTGGAAAAATGCATTTTTACTGAGAGTGTGTTTGTCTTTAAATTTGACAAATACACAAAAATAAAAGAAACCAGACAGACACTTGTTTTGGCAGCATCATGCAAAATTGACATTTGCTTGTGGAGAACTAGTAACACGTTACACTGTCTGATTCCTGGAGGCTCTAAAATTTCCCAGAATTAAGTGAATAGAGGTCATTTGCAAATGCCTGACCACAACGATCTCACAAAAATAATAAGCAAGCATGGCAGAATGAGTTTGTTGTTTTTGAAAACTAAGGATATGTTTATGTCGCATTACAGAAACACAGCCCATTTCTAACAGAGTCTGTAATCAGACCACATCTTTTTGTTAAGTTAAACGTAACTGTGTGTTCACTCAATTAGAATTTTAGTGTAAAAGAATGTTTATTTGCTTGCACTGAATTAAGCTCACTTTTACATCTATTTACTCAGATTACTCCATTACAATTTTTTCTCCTCAAAGACCAAGAAATCCATGTGAAATCCATGTGAAATCCATGACTAATCAAAAATCCAAAACATCAACATTAGGGTTAAAGAGGTATGAATGCTCTTTGAAACAGCCTGAACTAGTTGTAACAGCCTGAGTTGTAAAGTAGTATAATTCCATTCATCTGTTTTAGCCACAGTACCAATATTCATCACTGCTACTAGTCTAAAGAAAATAAGGTGATACTTGACACCTTAACCAAAAATTGTATTTCATGTTTGTCCAAAGTTCTGAGATAAATTTCCACACTCATTTTTCGACTAAACTACAAAATGCCAAGACCTCTCGGACACACTTTGAACGTTACTGGCAGATGAAAGTAGACAATGATAAGAGAAACTGAATTTATTTGATGACCGTGACCAAAATATATTAGAACTATGAGGTGGATCTGAGATGAAATTAATCTTAAAGTACGCTCAGCATTAGTGACTTTTTTCAGACTGGGGATCATAATCAAAAACTATTTTGCACTTCTCTGTGCGACCCCTTGCTCCGGGTACCACAATTGGGTTGGGCCACACAATTCTGGTCCTGTAGGGTGGGTGTATAAGAGAAACTAGAGGTGGTGGGTGGTGGTGGCGTAGTGGGTAGGATACTTGCCTACAGACCAAGAGGTCATGGGTTCGAATCCTACCTTCAGCACCACCACTGGGTCCCTGAGCAAGACCCTTAACCCCAAGTTGCTCCAGGGAGACTGTCCCCTGTAATTAGGGAAGTCGCTTTGGATAAAAAAAGCGTCTGATAAATGCCGTAAATGTGTACAACCCATTATAGAGATTTCCTTGCTCAAAAAGTCCTGGTTACTTGACAGGAACAGTAAAGAAAAGTGAAGTGGCCATTTATAGTCACGCGTGAACACAGCACAGCACACAGTGTGATCATTTTTTTTCTCTGCATTTAATCCATTCACCAAGTAAAGCAGTCGGCTGCCACCAATGGGGTGCCAGGGGAGCGGTGTGTGAAATTGGTGCCTTACTCAAGGATACCTCAGTGATGCCATTTGCAGTCCTGGGATTCAAACCCACCACTTTCTGATCACAGGGGCAGCTTCCTAACCACTAAGCCCCCAGCTGCCCCACCACACCCATAGGACCTGGGTTGGAAGTGGGTGACTCCCAAACTGTACTGAACATCAGTCCTCCAGGATGAGAGTGGCCCCCAGCACAGAGTTTTACCCATAAATGCTGGCTTTACTCACACAGACACATTAGCTCGCATTAAATCAAAAGCATCTCCATTCAGTCCCATTCCCTTATTCACTGACAAGCACAGGAGCTGACATGCTCAAAGGTTCTCATCCTGTAACCAGACTTTGACTTTGGCCTCTGCTTTCTGCAGCTTGTTTATCACTTGACCTTTACCAGTTATTTTATATTTTGGTATCCATTATTATTTTATCCGACCTTCAACAATGGTAAGCAGCGGGAGTGAACTGCGCCTGACCCCCTGAACTGCCAGTTACTTAGCAACAAGCGCTAACTGATTCACACTACTTCAGATCCTTTAGTCGCAGCTTTTGGATTTATCCTTCAAAACGCTCCCTCTAACACAGATTAAAAACCAATTAGATGCAGTTGCACAGCCTGAAGAAAATGAAATGAACTTCACATCCTAACTATTTCTGTCTTCACAACCTGACTCTCAATCAATCTTTATTCTCATAATGTCCACACGCATACTGTATTTTACTTTTAACTAAAGGGATTTACATGTTAATAATAATCTGAAGCACAGGTGCTCAGCTCACTGGGGGCCTCAGTGCCTAGAAAAGGGAGGAATCCTGCTCACATCTTTGCTATGGAGAGCAGGAAGTCCATAACTTTCTTCAAAACTCAACTCAAAACACGTAGGAAAACACCACCTACATTTCTGCATTGTGCAAATATTTCATAATCTGGCAGCAAACAGCCTAATACCCACAACACAGCATCGTTTACATTCTCAATCGCTAAAGAAGTCTTAGCCTTTTGGTACCCAAAGCAAACATATAATAAAAATAATTCAGAACTGTGTAGGAATTTGATATGGGCAAGCTTTTCAGCACACTACGGGTTATCCGGAGACATTTTCTCAACTGGACTAAAAGCTACACACTGCCAATGCAAGCAATCAGACCTATGTTTGTTGTTTTTCTGCAAGGACAAGAAAATAAAAACAACAAAAAGTAAAGCAGCAGTTTACTTAAATACTGCAGATTAGTTGGTAAGACACCACTGTCCATGAAACGAAATGTATGAAGGGAATGAACCATCCTCCCACTAATCAAGTCTGAGTGACACAGCACTGTTATTCATTACGTTTCAAACAGGACAAAGGACAGCATGGTGCCAGCTCACAGCAAACTATCAAATCTGGCCTGATATGGACATTGTTAGCAGTAACATGAAGTGAACAAATTCACTCAGATATGATATATATATAGTATTTATACCGAGCATTTGGTATGTAGCATAAGGATTTCGTTTTGAAGAATTTTTTTCTACAGACATTTATTTAGATTTTATTGTGGCAGTCATTGCATATGAAAATTCCTCCAGGATCAATAACATTTTCTGATTCTGAGGACCAAAAGTACCGCAGTTTTTGTCTGTGACTTTGTCTGTGAACACATCACTGTAGTCCAAACACAGGACAACCAAATAAATCCACAATCATCACTGTACTCCAGATTAAGCACTTCTAACAGTTATGAAGTCCGTAACACTACTATACTTATAAAACGAGACCCAAAGAATTCATTACATTCTTCATCTTCAAGACAGAATGTAAACAACAGACATCTTCAAGAAATATATGTACAGGTTAAAATGTATGGGTGTTAAATGGTAAGGGCAAATAAACATTTGACATTTTGGCACAAACAAAACATAAGAATATCTGCTGGCCATAAAGATCTGTTATTATGCCTGCCCCAAAATAAGCATGAGAAATGAAAAAAATATATATTTTTTTGTCTTTTGTATTTTAGTTCCTCACAATGCAAAGGCTTGAGGTATGTTCAAATAATCTAAAAAAGAATGGCTTGATATCCACTAATAAACTAAAAGTTAAAAGTGCTCCAACCTATGGCTGCATATCATCTGTTAATCATTATAGTCATACAAGTCTCGGCAGTACTGATATCACAGAAGGCCACAATATGCAAATTAGCCACTCTGGGAGTTCTGATGCGTCAAGGCGTTTGCCATCTTATAAGAAAATTACTGACCAGTCTTCATCCTTTATAGATACTGAAAAGTGTTTTAAAAGAGGTCATCTTCTAATTTTTTTCTATTTAATTTTTCCACAACATTTGTGTGTTTTTGTATAA
This sequence comes from Brachypetersius gabonensis, assembly GCA_037577145.1. Classification (NCBI taxonomy): domain Eukaryota; kingdom Metazoa; phylum Chordata; class Actinopteri; order Characiformes; family Alestidae; genus Brachypetersius; species Brachypetersius gabonensis. The sequence continues at coordinate 13,165,730 of JBBJLR010000133.1, forward strand.
CAAAATGTAATAAATAATAAACTTTATTACATGATCATTTTTCCAATCTTTTATTTTTTTAAATTAAACTGGCTGTTTCATTACTGTGCGTTTAAGTCCCATATAAGGAACTCTTTTCTGACCATTTTAAGGCTCATTTAATCATTTACATTTATGGCATTTATCAGACGCTTTTATCCAAAGCGACTTCCATTCTCTAACTACAGGGGACAGTCTCCCTGGAGCAACCTAGGGTTAAGGGTCTTGCTCAGGGACCCAGTGGTGGTGTGCTGGGGGTAGGATTCGAACCATGACCTCTTGGTCCGGAGACAAGTATTCTACCCACTGAGCTACCGCCGCCCCTAACTCACAACACGGGGTCGTAACACTCCTTACATCAGAATGAATGGGCGGGGCTAAACTGCTCAGGAAGAATAAAGGCAATTTACGTAAATGTGTTGGTTACATGACATCACAAAAACAATATTTGAAAGGAACCATAGTTGCCTTTTATAAACTGTATGGGTGGGAGAGTGACTGTTCACTTTAAAACTAACATTTCAACTTGCATTTATATATTTAAACAAAATATATATTTATTACAACTAAAATATGCTGAAGAATAACTGCAGTAATAATATTTTGTCCATATTGTGCAGCCCGGCTCTAGCCAAGAAGCTTGATGTCTACAAATGATAGTCTGAACTGTGTGAGACAAACATCAGAATCAGAAAACTTTATTGATCCCGGAGGATATTGCTTATGTTATGACTGCACAGACACACGGAGACAAGAACAACATCAAATATAAAGTCTAAATTAGTGATGCTCTGATCGATCGGCCGAAGATCGGTGTCGGCCGATAATCACATTTTATGACTCGATCGGTACTCGTTAAACTTGGCTGATCTTAGGAACCGATCACAATTGAAGACGTCAATGCGCGAGGGCGTACACGACGAGCGGGGACGGAAATGTTTTGGCGCCGCAGTGATGTCATCGCCGGTGTGGAATTACTACAACGTTTCGAGAAACAATGAAAAATTTGATACTTGCCGTTTCTGTTCCAAAGAAATCTCATATGGAGGCGCATTGTCCAAAACATTTAACACAACATTTAATTCAGTATTACTTTATCTGAAAAAAAAGTTCATGGTGATCAGAGAGCTTACATATCAGTTATATAAACTTGAAGCATCAGAATCGGCATTGGTATCGGCCGATCATGACAAAAAATCGGTACTTTGTATCGGTGGCAAAAATCCTGATCGGAGCATCCCTAGTCTAAATATATCCAACAAAAACATTTAAATCTGTGCAAAACCACATTCATATGAAAATACACTCTGCTATATACACAAAGGCTGAGTATAAATTACCATAGATTAGTAACTTACAGTTGAAATCAAACAACACAGATGGTAGTTAGGAGTACGCCTTTGCATATAGTAGGGATCAGTGGTATACAAGTTATATTAATATAAGTAGTGATATTCGCATGGTGAGTCTATTGCTCAAAAAGATATTGCACATAATGAAACATTCTGATTGGGCATAAAGTGATGATGGGTAAATGTGCCTAAATTATCACATTAAAGCTAAACTTCAGATATGATCAGAACAGATATGACATAATGACATACTAAAACTACTAAATATGTATTTTCCAAGTATAGACTGCCCACAGCACATGCAACAAGGACATGCAGCTTCATAAAATGACAGCCACAGAGACATAAGAGGTCCTGTAAATAGCCCCAGCTGATCCTGCACTTTTTACTCTAATAAATCAGCATCTAAACCAAAGATCAGGCGATCTTGCAGTGACAGGAGCCACATGTGATGTAATGTTGTAGACAATAGTGTCAGTCAACAGTGCTGGGACCGGTCCAGCCACACACACACACACACACACACACACACACACACACACACACACACACACACACACACACACACACACACA